>LIEC01010841.1:0-34833 GCA_001925005.1 Drosera capensis | reverse complement strand
AAAAAAAAAAAAAAAAAAAAAAACAGGTAAAATGAGGCTGGAATCCAATCTTGATCTCCAATTCTGGACCAGAAATGTCATCAACACTCAATATTGTTATGGGTTAACTTGTTATCAGTTATCATATATGTCATACAGGCCTATTCCAAAGATTCATGAATTAATTGTTACTTATATAGTCATCTTTTCAAGTAATTGGAAAACAATTGACTTCTGTGACTTTTTTGGACTCAGAAACTTCTGGTCCTGCAAGGGAGCAGACAGTAGTTAAAGTGGCCAGTAGCCGCAGTTTGAGGCGGCACTGCTGAATATGTACCTCCGTAATTTCTTAGAGAGGCCCATCTCAGTTCTTACGCAAAAGAAGCCTGATTTCCTATTCAAAACATACTTATGCTAGAATCTATGAGAGATTCTATGAGCTGAACTATGAGGCAGTGTTGTGAAAGTTTAAAAAGGCTTAGAAGATTTGTAATGCTATGACTTTAAGAGGTCACATTCATTCTCAAAGGCTTTTATATAAGTTTGGAAACTTCTATCTTAGGAGAGGGTAAACCTTTTTGTCTTTGATTCTTTGTAGATCACTACTCCAATCCAACTGGTAAAGTTCTGTGCTGAGCTGAGACTTGCTTAGGCCATCCTAATCATTAATTTTGTTAAAAGCTAAAACTTATTTGATTTTTTTTAATTCGTTTTCATTACAATGGGAATTTAGTTACCTATTCTTGTTATGTCCTGATATGTTAACATTTTTACCAAAGAAACTTTATATTTAGCATTCTGTGTTGATTGAAATTACTGGGCTCTTGTACAGCCCAAGATGGTTGCTAAAACAAGGAGTTCCAAAGATTGTGAGATCCATAAATAGGCAGCTGCGGGAGAAGTCCATCAAAACCAAGGTAGTGTTTTTTTCATTTAAAACTCAGTGTCCAACATTGACATTTGTGCAGGATTTTCTAAAAGGGCCTTGCAGATACTTGCGGACTAAGCAGTTGTCTTTGTTCTAATTTATGATTATGATGTTGCAGGTTGGGGCATTTTCTGTGTTGAAAGAACTTGTGACTGTTTTGCCCGACTGCCTTGCTGATGAGATTGGCTCGTTAGTTCCAGGGATAGAAAAGGCATTGCTTGTAAGCAAATCTTCAGTAGCTGTATTATTTTGTTTTTGTGAATTATACTTATTTCATCTCACTGTGTTCTCATAATGTTGAACAGGATAAATCCTCTAGCTCAAACTTGAAAAATGAAGCCCTTGCCTTCACAAGATTAGTTTTGGCTTCACATTCACCAATCGTGTTTCACCCCTATGTCAAGGTGATATTCGTATACCACCTCTTCTTTATTGTGTATTGCTGTTCCAAACTGTTCGGTTGCAGGATCAGCTTTCTTCATTATTTATTTTTAATCACTCAGGCTATCCCTTTAGTTTAATTTCTCCAATCATGGTTTTTCTTAATCTTAAGTTTTACGCATGTTTGGGGAGAACTTCAAAATTTTGGCAATGCCAGAAGCTAAGATATGTGGATATCCCCGCATCTCCACACCGCAACATTAAATGGTAAAAAAAAAAAAAGATATGTGGATATGAATGAGAAGTGATATTGTCATTGGCCGATTGGTTGTTTAGTGCTTGGGAACTTTCTGGGCTGAACGATGTAATTCATTGGTGCATCTCTTCCATGATGTTTTCTATTCTAATCTGGTCCAGTTTAGATCCTCAGTATATTACTTAGCTTTTAGAGAGTGGTTAATGGTTATGCATAAACTGATAAAAAGTATAACCTCTTGAACATTGGATTTATTAAATTCGTAACAATGCAATAACCCAGGCTCTATCTGGCCCGATTTTATCTGCTGTTGGTGAGCGTTACTACAAAGTCACAGCTGAGGCGCTTCGAGTATGTGGGGAACTTGTTCGTGTTTTACGGCCCAGCTTTGAGGTATGAGTTGTTCAGTTATTTCAGGATGCGGACATTCTTGGACAATTTCTCTGATAGGGCACTTCTTGTAGGGTTTTTCCTTTGATTTCAAGCCATATGTTCATCCGATATATAAAGCTATAATGTCACGCATGACAAATCAAGATCAGGACCAGGTTAGGAGCTTCTGGCTAACAGTGTTCCATTGATTATTTTGTTTTCTAATGCTTTGGATTATACAGGAATTTAAGGAACTTGCCATAACCTTAACCGTGTTTCATTGATCATTTTAGTTTTCTAATTGTTTGAATTCTCCAGGAAGTTAAGGAATGTGCCATAACCTGCATGGGACTTGTTATTGCAACTTTTGGGGATAATCTGACGTCGAAATTACCAAACTGTCTTGCTGTGTTGCTTGATCGTATGGGCAATGAAATTACTCGACTAACAACTGTGAAGGTTGGCTTACCAAAGGATTATTATTTTATTCATTGTTTCTTTTTTTTCCTTTTTTTTTTTTGAATTATTTTCAAGTAAATTGGTAAATCGGGATAATTTATGAATATAGGAAATGGCTTTCTCTAGAAATGAAACAAATGAAGTAAATTAGGGGGGATAGGGGGAGCTTTAATTTTTCATATGTTGAGATTTTTGTTTAACCTCCTAGGGTCCCAATAGTTTTTGAGGGATGATAAATGCTTGATTAGTATTCCAATTTTGAAGGAGAATCAACCTATCTTTTAAGATGCCTTCTGACTATGTTTCTTCTTGTATCAATATATGGTGAAAAAATCGTGGAAATGAGTGGGGATTTACCAAAACATAGCATTGCATTATTTGATGTTCAGTTTCTTGTATTTTAACAGTTAAGACCTGTCACACTGAATTTCAAGGATGGCATTCTTGATACTCGTGAAGGCCAATTTTATTGTGTTGCTTCAAATGTCTTCTGCATCTCTCTTACATCCCTCCTTTCAGATTTTCTTTTGGGTCATCAATTTAAAGCACACAAAATTTTACCGAAGCCTGAATTTCATTTCTCACGTGGTGATAAAATTCAGCAGGGCCTATCACCCTCAAGAGGAACAAACTCCCACTAATTTCCAAATCCATATGAAATGTTGATTCTTAACTCTTTTGGTACCACATTAGTGCTGCTTGAATAGTGGAGGAATAGAGAAGTAAGAGAGTCAGGAACATGGTTTGGTTGTTGGAGATTCTAGCAAGATATGGTTTTGTAACTATCAAAAAGGGGGGGAAAATAAGCATGATATGATTACTGAGTATATGCAAACCGTATCAACTGGGATTGCAACTATAGGAGGAGGTGCCAAGTGGGTGACACTCTACAGTGGTCTGTCACTCTCTAAAGAAATTATAAAAAGAATTTGACCTTCATCTCCATTTCGATTCATGTTGCTCACTTATACTAGAGTTTTGTTAATGCTGCGCCTTACACCTTTTTATTTTTTATTTTTTTTATTTTTATTGTTTTTATTTTTGAGAATACGGACCACGTGGTGGAAACCGTTACGGTTCTTTGTGGTTGCATGTGTTGCGTGTCAACCAAAAAGAGACACACATTGACAAACAACTTTATAATTGGGTGGGGCCACAAGAGGAGAGCACTATCCCTTCCTTTTACAGTGGACACAGTTTTGGCATAATTCTCTTTATTTTATTTATTTATTTATTTATTTTGTTTTTTGTTTTTTGATAATGGTGCCTTGCACCATTTTAATATCATAGGATGTTGTGAAGTGTGACGCTGATAACATTTTTGTGGTCCATGCAGGCGTTTGCTGTGATTGCCTCTTCTCCACTTCGAATTGATATATCTTCCGTCCTGGAGAATGTTACTGCAGAGTTAACTGCATTTCTTAGGAAGGTATGCGAACTTCTTTACTGCTTTGCAGTAAATAGACGGGGCGTATCTGTCCTGATTGCACCTCCATACGTAAAAGATATCAATTGATGATTATGGTGATGATGATGATGCTTACTTGTACTGTAGGCCAATAGAGCTTTAAGACAAGCAACTTTGGGAACATTGAATTCCATAGTAGCTGCATATGGTGATAAAATAAGTTCATCAACCTATGAAGTTATCGTTGTGGAGCTCTCCACTCTGATCAGGTTTCTTCTGTTTTATTTATTGCTCGCTTTCTGTTAAATTTCTCTGTACTGGTTTTGGTTAACCTTGCAAATTGCCTCATTTGCAGTGATTCCGACCTGCATATGACTGCCCTTGCTTTGGAACTATGCTGCACATTGATGACCGACCAGAGATCCAGTCTGAAGATTGCCATGACCGTGAGAGATAGAGTACTTCCTCAGGCGTTAACACTGATTAGAAGTTCTTTGCTCCAGGGGCAAGCACTTGTGGTAATTAAACATTCTTGTATCTCGAATGAATTCAGACTTCTCTATGCATACATCCCTGACAATGTCCATTTTGATATGCTGCAGGCTTTGCAAAACCTTTTTGCTGGCTTGGTGCATTCTGCAAATACGAGCTTTGAATCTCTGTTGGACTCGCTACTTTCTAGTGCTAAACCTTCTCCGCAATCGGGAGGTGCTGCAAAACAGGCATTACACTCTATTGCTCAGTGTGTTGCTGTCCTTTGCCTTGCTGCTGGAGATAGGAAGTGTTCATCTACTGTCTCTATGTTGACCGACGTCCTGAGGGTTGATAGCAATACCAATTCCGTAAGTTTTCATTTGATTGATTCTCTCTTTTTCTTGAAGTTGAGGCATGACTATATATCTTTCAGAGATGTTCATCTACTACCATTGTCTCTTTATGTTACCTTTCTTAAAGGCTTGGCTTTCATTCATCGCCTTAAGCTCTTGAACTGTTTAGGAGAAATGAACTGTGAGTAATGAAGTGAGCTTTATCTTGAGGGATATGTTTTCGTATCCGGTTGCATGATAATGGCTGGTGGTACTGCGGTTGATTTTACAGCGTGTCAGACTTTGGCACTTCATCAGTATTAGTCCGGTAAAAAAAAATTCATATCTTGGCACAATTTGATACCATTTCCCCTGGACTCATTTGAGACAGTTGGGCTAAATCAGGGACTTGAACTGGCTAGGGACTTCTAGAATTGTGTTATCTTTCCATATATCCATGTGTAGTCATAGATACTAGCATTATATATGATCAAAGTGTTGTCAGGACATTGTGCAAAATATATACTGGTTGAAACATGAAAGTGCTAAATGGCTGTTGCCTATTGAGATAAGTGTTAGCCTATCATGTTGGTCATACTCCCCATTAAGGTTGAGTTTGAATAAACTATGCAAGTATATCAACAGGTTTTCTGCAGCATCCAGCTTTTGTTGGCATAACTTGCTTTGCGAAATTCCTATTTTGCTGGACTTTAAACTCTAGATTTAATGACTTAACTCGGTTTGTGGCTTTTTTCTTTGATGTTTTATTCTGATATGACTATTGGTGCTTATGTGGCTTTTGTGATGTCAATCATGTTTTTTTCTTTTTTGGTCTGTTTTTGGCATTACATTGTCTTGTCTCTTATTCTGTTCCCTCGTTCATCTCAACCTTTGCCTCCCTACTTTATCCCAGTTATGTTTGCGCTTTTGCTAGACATGCGTGTCTCATCGTGTCTTTTATCTGATTTGCTGCTAGTCATTCCGTCAAATTTAGTAATAATTTCTTCTGCTCTTGATTTTTTAGGCCAAACAACATCTTGCATTGCTATGCCTGGGTGAGATAGGGAGAAGGAAGGATCTAAGCTCACATGTACATATAGAGAATATTATCATAGAATCTTTTCAATCCCCTTTCGAAGAGATCAAATCTGCTGCGTCTTATGCTCTCGGAAATATTGCAGCAGGCAACTTGCAGAAGTACCTGCCTTTTATTTTGGATCAGATCGATAATCAGCAAAGAAAGCAATATTTGCTGCTGCATTCTTTGAAAGAGGTAATGTATTTTGGGCGTTCTGCTGGTACAACAGTATTTGTTGCATTCCATGTTAACATTCATGTTTTATTTCGTTCTTTTTTCAGGTTATTGTGAGACAGTCCGTAGACAAGGCTGAATTTCAGGAGTCAAGTCTTGACAAGATCCTCAATTTGTTGTTTAATCACTGTGAAAGTGAGGAGGAAGGTGTTCGGAATGTGGTGGCTGAGTGTCTTGGTAAGATAGCCCTTATGGAGCCAGCAAAACTTGTCCCCGCACTCAAGGTATCTCTTCCCAGACAAAAGGGATTGAATCACGTTTTCTTCACTTAGTCCTTATGTCTAAACAGCTGTTTTGGTTATCTATTGAATAGGTCCGGACAACCAGTTCAGCTGCTTTCACTAGAGCAACAGTTGTTATCGCTATAAAATATTCCTTGGTGGAACGTCCAGAAAAAATAGATGAGATATTGTATCCTGAGATCTCATCTTTCCTGATGCTGATAAAGGATCATGACAGGGTATTCCTCAAGCTCTCAATTTCAGTATCAGTTTTCAGCCTCTTTTCCTAGCTTTGATTCCTTTGTATTTTTCATTTGATTGTTAGCACATTGTGCAGAAACTGTTAGGCTTTTCTTGACTCGTAACAATTACCAGCATCTTGCTGGCCCCTTTTATAGATCTTGTGTTATTCTATGGTGCTAAGATTTCGCTGCAAGTGATGTGAGATGGTTTGCAGTCGGAGCTTATTATTTTCTTATATCTTAGTATTAGATGCCTCCAAGGTTTCAACTGATATAAGCTGAGTGAACATAGAATGTGGCAATTCGGAACATTATATACTGTATACGGCACAATTTCTTCCCTGTATACGGCAAGTTATTCATTAGGTGCTACAATTGATTATTATATACTGTAAATTTAGTGCGTGTATGCAAAGAGCAATTTATAGTTTATAAAGAGTATATTACCACATACAAAGAGAAAATGCCGTATGCTATAAATATATTGTGGGGATGATTTTGTTACAGCCAACTTAGCTGCCAGCCTGCCTCTCTCAGAAGAAACCCCTTAGACGATACAAAAACACAACTCTTATTGTCGGTGGAGTTTATGTTAAAAGGTGTTTTCGTGTCTGTCAGTGTGGTTTGTCCTGTAAGATTGATTGTCCAGCCGGGCTGCATCAAAATCATCCCCTAAGCATCAAATATATATGTTTGTAGCACGAAAGTCTAGTGATATATGATGTTGCATTGTTGAAAGGAGAACTTTTTCAAGATTTCATAGAAAACCCTCCAAACAGTTTCTACTGTATCTTATACTCGGGAGTGCAAGCCATCCATATCCTTACTGCCTTGACAGATGATTTGCTGTAACTTTTCCTCTTAAATGCTTATAGTGATGGCCACACATATCTGAACCTTGAGCAACACATCCCCATCCCCATTACCTTAAGACTTCATATCTTATCCATCCCCATCCCCTTTGTTCAAGAAAATTCTGCAGAAGATTATGGTCGCTTCAACTAGTGAAATAGAAATTTCTTTCTTTGGGATGAGAAAATGTTACTTCTCTCACTTAATGTTGAATCTCTAGATGTTTATTTAGTTTGAAGTTTGTATGTACTTTATTGTGAAGTAGAACATTTTCTCTCATGACAAGGCAATCATACTCCAATGTGGTTTCCTTTACAGCAGTTTATGCGTCATTATTGACTACCTTGTACTGATAAATTTTACATTGAATATGCTCCGTTTTGCAACAATTTTACAGCATGTTAGGCGTGCAGCAGTGCTAGCATTAAGTACTGCCTCTCACAATAAGCCCAACCTCATTAAAGGATTTCTTCCAGAGTTGCTGCCTCTTCTATATGATCAGACACTTGTTAAGGTATCTAAGCTGTTCACAATTTTTTATTGTTTCCTTGTAATCTGCTAGTCTTTTACTTATCGTGCTCCAAACAGGAAAGTATGGGAAAAAAATTTCTACTGAAGTATCATGGTTATAAGTTAGTTTGTTAAAAACAAGGTAGTCAGACTCAATAGTTTATCTTGAGTTGAATGGGGCCGGTAGAATGGTAGTCTTGTGAACAAATTGGTAGTTGTAACATTCTACATGCATGTTTGGATACTATGAATATCTTCTTTTTCTTTTGTGTGTGTGTGTGTGTGTGGGTTTTTGTTTGTGTGCGTGCGCGCATGTGTGTAATGGTAAATCTTCACTCTTAGGTAATGTATGCATGTTTTTGCTGGTGTCTATTTGCCTGCCTTTCTCCTTTCCATTTCTGATTTCCTTTTTTCTTATTGCAGAAAGATTTGATTAGAACAGTGGATCTTGGGCCTTTCAAGCATGTAGTGGATGATGGCTTGGAATTGAGAAAAGCAGCTTTTGAATGCATGGACACATTGCTGGATAATTGTCTCGATCTAGTGAATCCATCATCCTTCATTGTTCCTTACCTGAAATCTGGGTTAGAAGGTGAGCATTGAATTGACAGGGTTTGCCCCTCTCTCTCTTTATATTGTCTTCATGATATTTTTGTCAAACTAATAGTATACTATGGGGTGAAATGGAAAAATGTTGACGTACAATGTGACTATTATCAATTTTTTATAGAACTGGTTCCATAATATGATATCATAGCAGTTGTGACAATCAGGTCACAAGTTCGAATCATGGAGCTCTTAATTGTTGTTGTGAATGCTTGTGTGGCACTTGATTTGTGTTGGGCAATGCATTGCCACGTGAATCCCAAGTGAACTTTCGTGTGAAGGAGTTGATGTGCAAATAGAATAATGGGTTTATTACCATTAGTTCGAATTTTTAGTAGAATTGGTTTCACGACAAAAAAATATAATAAAAGACACTTATAGGCATTAAATTTTCAGAATAACATAAAATAAAATTAATATTTTCTAAAAATATGTAGTGATATTAAATGGTTGGATAAAAAAGTACCTTATATATTTTCAGTTTGTTGGGAGGAACAACTTTTATAATTGTCAGCATTGCCAATGTTGAAGATTCTCCTTTAAGGAAAATTAATATGTTATAGTGGATAGCCATAAGATGATTATGGTAAGAGATAGAGCAAAAATAAATAGGATTGGGTGAAATTGATTAACCTAAGACCTCTTACTTAGATGTTTTTTTAGAGAATACGAGGTTAGCTTGAGTTCTTTGTATTTGGAGACTTGGTTAATTTATGTTGTAGTCTGTGACTCTTGGTAGGTTGTTGTAGTTCGATTTGGATGTAAGATATGAGTCCGGATTGTAGTTTCTATAAAAGTGCAAATCAGTTTTCTGATGCAATTGTAACAGCCCACCCCATATGAGAAAAATGAATATTCTCCAGTCTGCTGCACATGATTAGCTGTCTTTCACTATGTCTTCCGTGATTCCTGACCCCCTTTTTAAATATCTTGGTCAATTCATCGTACAAATAAGTGCGAGATTGTTGTAATTAATTATGTGAAAGAATGGGAGATTTGCTTTGTTACTAGTGCAGAAGCTACGGTTGATGCTCTTGACAGTTTCGGAAGGCAGCCAAGGGTGTTATAAGAACATTTTGTATTTTTTTTTACACAAATTTGAAGGTTTTTGGCTTCTGTTTTGGTGGGCTTGATTCCTAGTTCCAGTGATCTTCAGCCTTGAGCGAGGACTAAATAGAGCTTGAGAAATGTGGTGAAATGATATTGGACTTCCATGCTTTCATTCCTTCAAATACACTTAAGGCGTTGAGATTGGTAGCTCTGTTGGTGTCATCTTGTGGCGTTGGTATAACTGTTTGTATATTGCAGCAGTGTATTTTGTGTTTTGTCATTTATTTGTGAGAGGAAACTAGCTGTTCTACATAAGTATTACAGTACCCACTAGAACTTCAAAACTTTGTCCCGCTTCCTGTCAGTAGGATAAATGTAAAGGTGAAATGTATGAGAGTTTCTCGATCTTTGGGCATATTGGTTTCGTTTTCAGAGTCATTCTTACAGTTCTAAATATTAGCTTGATTACACGATCTTCAGGGTATAACGGTTTTCTTGATTTACTTTTGCAACTGTCTCTGACTATTTAAAACTTGCATTGTGAAATGCTCCACTCATTCTTTGTCTGACTTGTTCAATGCTCTCCGTGCTCCAGATCATTATGACGTCAAGATGCCATGCCACCTTATCCTCTCAAAACTTTCAGATAAGTGTCCTGCTGCTGTTCTGGCTGGTGAGTTTTTATCTTTGTGTTTGCTGGCTTCTGTGGAAGCATGTGTTTAATTATGCTTGCATTTGCTCTTCAGTTTTGGATTCGCTGGTGGATCCTCTCCAGAAAACTATAAATTTTAAGCCAAAGCAAGATGCTGTAAAACAAGAGGTGGATCGCAATGAAGATATGATTCGTAGTGCGCTCAGGGCAATCGCTTCATTGAACCACATAAGGTGCCTCTTATCATCTGTATCTTATAAAGTCCTTGACATTCTCATCGTCTCTCCTCGTAGGATTTGAAGAGATCTGTATTACATGTTACTACATCATTTACTTCAGATTGGAGTGTGTCCTTCAAGTCATTCTGTTTGTTGCTTTCCGTCTCATAACATCTCCGGTTCTTATTGACTGTTGAATTAAGTGGATATGACCATTTGCGATACTTCAGATGATTAGGCATGTTAGATCGTGTTATAGGGGTGTACTAACAGTTAAAAGAAGTGAAATTGGGCCACATGGCCAGCATAGGTGTTGGAACAGAAAATAAAAAATAGGAGAATATATTCTTCTTCTCCTTTCGTTTTTTTTTCTGTTTTGAAAGGAGGAGAATATTATCTTACTATTGATGAATATAATCTTATTATAGATGAAGGCAATACTCTTGTGTATATAAATTTAGCCAAGGCAAAAACAATAATTTTTGAAGTTCCAACTTTCAAAAACTTTCCTTCAAGTTGGAGCAATCCAACTTGTCAATAGAAGACTAGACTTGTAACAAAATTATAGGGGTCACCAGGGGTGATCTTCAACAAAATGGAGAAGGATAAGCATTCCAAAACGTTTCCAGTCATGACTCTGTTTGACTTTTGACTGTCGTACTCCTATACAACCCTTGCATACATTCATCATCCGTGTCAAAATTGTCATATTGGCATGTGTAATGCTTCTGGGTATGTAACCTCCTTTTTTTTCCGTATTGCAGCGGTGGAGATTGCAGCCTCAGGTTCAAGCAACTCATGGAACATATAACAAGAACTATTCCTCTGTCGGAAAAGTTCAACTCAATCCGCAATGAGTAGTTTTGGGAATGCGTGGTCATGATCAGAACAAAGTCATTCGACTTTTCACTGCCTTGAAGCTGTTTGCTCGGAGTCACCTATAGATATGTTTGAGGCGATCCTGAACCTGCTTCGAAGGTTGGCAGCCCCGTATTAGAATGAGGGAAGCTGATAGCCTTTCTTTTGATTTTATGGGGACCTCTAACTACTGTGGGAATAACTATACATACATTTTGAGTACGAATGATCCTTGCCCTCGGCTTGGTTTATCCATTTTGTGCTTCTAGTAATTGTTTCAAAGTGATAGGCATGTTGTTTCCAGTGATCTGAGATCAATATCCACTCTGAATGTACAGTTAGTTTTTACCCCTGTATATTCGAAGTGAAAGCAGAGATTAGCATGTGGATTTAAAAAAAAAAAAAAAAGGAAAACTCGTGCTCGTGTGCAGCGCCTTTAGTTGAAGTTACTTCTCTTTTGCTTTGAAGTTTGATGTTTCATTGCTGATTATTGTGGCGAGTATTGGTAATGACCGAACTTGATTAATCTAACGATTTTCGCTTGTACTATTGATCAACCTTAGTTGTTATCAGTGTATCATCGGATCACAAGAACTTGGATTAATCTCGAGTAACCAACCCATAGGAACATTGCAGGTAGTACACAAAACATCTATTCTTCTTCCCAAGAAAAGATGTTTTGTTCTTGACCAGCAATGCCAACCACCATCCAGTTGTTCAGAACTTCCTATTGAGGATCTTTGAAATCTTCACGCTTGGAGTTGCAAATTTACAATGTGTTTTATTCCATCGTTTGTTTTTCACTTTTCGCCTTCGTATGCAATCGCCAAGTCATCTGAACTGACTTGTGTCGTTGAGCTCTTGATTTTACTCTGGGTTTTTCCACTGTAGTCTCACGCTGTCGATGGATTGACGATTACCAGACTTTTTCCCCCTTTTTTCCAAAAAATAAAATAAAGTAAGTTTATTTTAATCCCTTTAATATTTTGAAAGTCTAGCAGATTTCCCTCTGACCAAATAAAAGAAAGGTTGATTTATCTGTGACTAGTCCATATACCCAATAGGGTAACGTATGCTTAGATTGCAACCTCAATTCATCTTTAATACAGTGTTTTTATCTCATATGTTGGTTCAAATCCAATGATAAAATTCACACGTGACTCTACCTGTGATAGATCATACTCTCTCTCTGTCCAAAATATACAAATATATTATGATTATCTTTTTTACCATTCAAATGCAACAAAATTACATTACCATATCATTATTATTTTCTCCATCCCATATTATATATAATATTTTCAATCATTATACTATTTAACATGTATTTTGAGGAGTTTCGTTTTTTATTTAAATAATGCACTAAAATTACATCACATATATAGAATTAGAGTATACAACTTAAACTATAATTAGTATTTTATGAGAATTTTATGAAAAATAATATTTGATCGTCCCACAACGCAAGTCAAATTTTGCCTGGACAAGTGCGAAATTCAAATTGTTGTCTATAATTTGGGACGGAGGGGGTAAAAATAATAATCTAAATTATTATTAATTAATGCTAAACAATATTTTTTTAAAAATAATATTTGATCATCTCATATGTGGGTCAAATCGTTGGGATGGAAGAATGATAAATTAGGAGCTGTTTGATATTACTATTCAAAATTATGAAAACCAAATCGATAACAAAAACACTTTATGCAACAAAATGATATTTTATAAAATGAATTTTCAATACAGTACTCTAATGAAACAAGAAACCGAAAATAAAAACTATTTTTTTTATTTTTTAATTTATATTTCTGTTTCATCCGTAAAGAAATAGAAATCAATATAAAACACTTCGATTTTATCAATGAAAAAAAAAAAGAAAAAATGATTGGTGTTGCAAAAGGTACCCAATTAGATGTTGCGGGTGATCCCAACCGTTGATATTCATTGTCTTGTTTATGAGATTTTTGTTTTTAAATTGATGAAAAACTTGCAGGGAAAAGATTCATGCAATTGTAAACTATAAAAAATCAACAATAAATTTAACTCGTAACACTTAATTAACTATCTTTTATAACATAAATATTTTCCTGTTAAAGAAAAAGACAAAAAAAAATGATAATATTCTCACCGACCCAAGTTAAATGTAATACTTTATTTTTTGAGGTGTTCAAAAATAAATGTTTTTAATATAAAAAAAATATCAAATCAATCTCATATATTATATTATATCCACTATCTTTTCACACACGTGTTACAATAAACCTCATTATGACTCAAAGATATTATTTTATCATCAAAATTTATATAAGTTTAATATTCATATGAATTATCATATCGGATTAATATATTATATTTAATTTAGATATGAAAGAGTACCAAAGACCCCCTACCAAAGAAGTGAATAGAGAAGGGAAGGCAATAATGGGCCGAACCATGACTAGTATCCAACGAAATACTCCACCATAGTCTCCATTCAAGTCACACTCCATATATTTTGTCTTGTTCAACAAGAAGGCTCGCTCATCAGCCCACAATGGCAAAACCCCTTCTTCTCCTACTCTTCCCCTCCTTTTAACACAAACAGCACCACAGCTGCCTGCAATATCGTCATCGACCTCTTCTTCACCACCAACCTGGTATTGGACGCCAACTCCTTTGATCTCGGATTTCCTATCCTTCTATTTTTGAGCTAGACCTGCTCATTCCTCTTCCCCTTGTTCTCTTCCCCCCGTTTTTTTGTGCAGATTCCGAGATATATCAGATCTGACATCATGTTTCTCACAAGGTTAGATCCAATTTCAAAGCTTTTTCCTCCTGTTCTAAGTTATTGGAATTGTTGATTTTGATTGAATTTTGGGTATGTGATTTTGCATGTGTTTGTGTATGTGTGCGTTGGTGAAGGACTGAGTATGACAGAGGAGTGAACACGTTTTCGCCGGAAGGGAGGTTGTTTCAGGTCGAGTATGCTATCGAGGCGATTAAGGTAATAATTTCCCGATTAGGGTTTGGTTTGTTTCGGTTTTAGTTGGGATGGGATGTGAATTGAGATTAGGGTTTTGTTGTTGTGGATGCAGCTGGGTTCGACCGCTATTGGGTTGAAGACCAAGGACGGTGTCGTGCTTGCTGTCGAGAAAAGGATTACCTCTCCGTTGTTGGTATGCCTGCTGTGTGATCGGTTAATTATTGCCTCTGTATAGATTCTTTTCTCTCTTTCTTTTTTTTTTTTGTGGTACCAGTAAGTTTTTTATTTAATGGGATAAATAGTTCCCAGTACGAGCAGTGCTCCATAATGGACAAACCGCATAATCACTTACAAAATAGCTGAAAATGAGCAATAAAGTACATAACAACTATCAGGAATTTGAGACTTATCAATCTACCTTGCTCTTCAGTTCTGAAAGTAAGTTCCCTTCAGCAGACACTGCCTGTGGATTAGATCGGGTATGACTTCAGGTCTTCTTGAAGTCTTCTGATAAACTCTATATAACATCTCCGCTGCTATAGGAAGTAAGACCACAGCAGCGTTCACTCTTTTCCTTATATTAGCCGTTGGTACTATTTTGCCTCTCGAAACTTTCAGCATCCATTGACACCAGTCTACCCATCCCTGCTTCTCATCTTCAGCTTCAATACACCCTCAAACCTTTGTGCCACCTCCATTGAACAGGAGCATTCAAAGAAGAGGTGTTCTCTTGTCTCTATCATGTTGCTGCAAAGGGAACATAAGTCATCAATCACCAACTCCCTCTGATAGAGCCAATTGTTAGTTTTAAATCTATTCAGAGCTGCTAGCCAAGAGATAAAACCTTGCCTCGGAAGAATACTTCTATGCCATGCCAATTTCCACCACCAAACAGGAGTACAAGGATAGAAGGAGTTATTCTCCTATACAGGTCAGCAGCTCTTGTTGCCATTTCATGAACCCCCTGAGCTGCAAGCTTCATCTTCATATGGCTATAAGCCTTGAGTAGAGACTTCCAAAGCCATGAGTCAGTTGCCTTAGGCTGAAATCTCCTACTCTGTTTCCTTGAGGTGCTTTTGGGACTAAGGTAAGAGCAGTGCAGTTCAGCTGGCCAAGCAACTTCTTTCTTACCTATGTATAGATCTTTGCATTGTGTGGCATGATGATATTTTTAAGGTTTTCATGGGATTGAGTAACATATTTCTGGGGTTATGATAGTGTTGCCATTATCTCTTGTATCGTAGGATGGTACCTATTTTTTTGTCACTGTGTGAAAAAGGGTTTGGTTGGTAAGGCATGAACATAGGGGACCAAATGGGTTGTTTAATTCTATTATTACGATGAAAAGGCAAACACGATGAAGAATTCTGTTGATAATTCTATGTGGTTGAAATTTCTCTGGGTTTAGATTGTCGAATCATAGTTATAAAGACAATGTTAATTATGTGAACTGTTACATTCTTCATTGCTTATTCAGATTTCAGAGAAGATGCGGTATATATTTCTTCTTCCTTCATAGAATTGAACTCAAACTGAAATTACAACAGAGCGGTGCTCTATATTTTCTTGTAACTTATGGAATTAAGCACCATAATAGTTGGTGGTTTGATGAAAAATACACATATTGGTGTAGTTGGCCAAGTAATACAAGGAAGAGACTTTTTTATCCTAGGCTGTGTTGTATGGTTTTGGCTTCAGAGTTAAAGAACTGCTCTTTCATCTTATATTTTTCATTTATGACAAGCTGTTTGATTGCCACAATGATAACAAGCTTGTAATTCTGCATAAGCACATTGATAGTAGATTTCGACTTGATGAAAAGAATGCCTTGAGGTTGAGGCGCTTCAGTTTGGGTAGTCTTATCGTTGTTGGAGACTTGGAGTTCCTTTTGATGTTATGTATTGGGAGCATCTGGCTTGATAACCATGTTGTTATTTACTTTCAGGAACCCAGTAGTGTTGAAAAAATCATGGAAATTGATGAGCATATTGGGTGTGCTATGAGTGGGTTGATTGCTGATGCAAGAACTCTTGTCGAGCATGCAAGAGTGGAGACCCAGGTACTAGCTTCGTATTGTTGCTTCATTTATCTGGGTTGATATTTGCTGCATATATTCAACTAGTTTTTGTATCATTGACTGACAGAACCATAGATTTTCATATGGTGAACCAATGACTGTTGAGTCCACTACACAAGCTCTGTGCGATCTAGCTTTGAGATTTGGTGAAGGAGATGAGGAGTCCATGGTAAGCAACGTTCCCCTTGTGTCGACATTAACTAGCTCCTATATTTCAGTTGGTGATTAATGTGCCATCTACACTTTTGAGAAGATTACTCATGTCTATTAAACAAATGATAGTACATAGATGTGACTGTCCAGATTATTTTGGTGTTGGCAGTGAAAGGATGTCTTGTGCTTTTTCCTGATCATGTTATTAGATGAGCCATGATAATGTGTAGACAATTGTCCCTATCTCTTGTCTGGGAGTTCTTAGTTACCAAGATCAATTACAAGTTACTGTCATCCCTAAGATGTCGGAATTCTGTGCCTGGTTGTCCCTGGTCACTTTGTGCCAGGGAGGCTGGAATGAGAAACAACGATTTTGTATTAATTTATCTCTTCTTTAAATTTTCCTTGATTTGATCTTCTTTGTATCATAAAGGATAAACTAGTAGGGCTGTGAAGGTTGTGAAATTTCTTGCTTAAAACACTATTAATCATAGCACTGAAAATTCTGCCACAATTGTCCAATATAAATTGCAGCGTTTGTTTTACATGACAATATACATCACACATTTTGAGAAGGTTTGCTTTTGCATGAGATGACATAGTAAAATGTTCTTTTGAATTCACAAGGAAATACATAACTTGAACTATGATTAGTGTTGCATGATGTATTTGGGAAAAATAGTGTTGGGTCAGTATAAGTTAATCTCAACAAATCCGCTGCTATCATAATTGCAGTTCCTTTGGCAGATATAGTATATACTAAGGTGCAGTGGTGCATGAACTTGGCCTCCTTAAGATCTTAGGGTTTTAGGGAGTCCAGCACCTCCTGGAAGTAGTTCTGGATAATTACCCTTTTCCTTTGTGAGTTTTATGTTGAGGTCCAACCACAGGATGTTGTTGTACTCGGTGATCTTTATAACCTCCCCTGCGGCTTATCTTAGTTACCTATCGATATCTTTATGTGGAGTAATTCCCACCAATTTCTATGATGATCTCTCTATACCTGATGTTAACTATTCTTTCTCATATGTAATGTGTATGCTATATAGGCCTCTTTGTTTCTTATGATTCTGAGTTATAAATTTAATTCTGCAGTCTCGGCCATTCGGGGTGTCTCTTCTCATTGCTGGTCATGATGAACATGGTCCTAGCTTGTAAGTTCCGTCCACACTAAAGAAACAGTCTTCCTCCTGCTACCAATCTGCAAGTCAACATCATAAATTGTCGTCTAGATGTGTTTTCAATTGATTTTGTCTTTCTTGATATGCAGGTACTACACAGATCCATCTGGCACATTTTGGCAGTGCAGTGCAAAAGCTATTGGCTCGGGTTCTGAAGGAGCAGATAGTTCATTGCAGGAGCAGTATAACAAGGTTCTGAGCTTGTTCTGACCTGTGTATGTGTGTGTGTGTTACTATAACTATTATGCTCAGACCTCCTCTCGGAGGTCAGGAGTCAAAATCTATCTGAGTGTTTGTGCTGCCTGCAAGTGTGACCCTTTTTGTCGACCATGAGCCCATACTATTTGATTTGGCGATTCTTCCAGTTTTTCTGGAGAACCAGCTGCATCTCTTTTTTCTCTTTAGAAAGAATTGGACAGATGTGAAAATATTGGGTGCTTGTAAATAAACCAGACTACCCTAGGTGCAGCTGAGTCTCTGCGTTATTCTTTGATTCAGTCCCAATTTGGCTAGTTGTGGCTCTGATTCTCTCCTCTACTTGTTTTCATGTTATCTCATGTTCAAAAACCTGTCATACCTACTCTCTTTGCAACTAACTAAACGAATAGTCAATTTGGAAAATGGTGTCCTTGTCGGAGAGCTGAAAACAAATACAAATAGTGAACAAATTGGGGAAAACTTCAGGAAAGCAGCACCCCTTCCGATCTTTGTGAGAGTAAAACAATTACGGAGCTGTCCGTTTTTTTTTTCTTTTTCTCTTGTGTTGCCTGACTATCTTCATTCTCATCTTCAGGACTTAACTCTGCCAGAAGCTGAAACAATAGCTCTTTCCATCTTAAAGCAAGTCATGGAGGAGAAGGTAAACACTCTTTTGTGTTTCTTCATTTCTTGTGTGTTAATGTTGCTTTGCTTATGAAAACTGTGCCAAAGGTGGCTTTGTTTCATGGAAGAAATGTATTCTGCGGTCTCACTAAATAGGGTGATAACTTTGCCGTCAAACCATGACCAATATCATCTCATTGTCCTTGACTGGTTATGTTCTTTCTTGTACAGGTTACACCAAATAATGTTGATATTGCTAAAGTCGCGCCAACTTACCATTTGTATACACCAGCCGAAGTGGAGGCTGTGATAAGCCGCCTATGAGAGAACTAGCGATCACTGCATTGCCATCGACATTATCATTCAGCTCGTCTCTGAAGCATCTTATTGTCTATCAAAATCGACTTTGAGGGTTAAGCATTTTTTGCTATTCAGATATTATCGTATTTCTGGCATGGCTGTTGTAGTAATTGTTATTGCGTGAGATATAATGATGCTAACTTTCTTCAAAATGGATGCGATGTGTTGTGTTGAACGGTCTTTTCTTCAGGGAAATCTTGAAATTGACATCATGTTGTTTCCTGGTGTATATGAAGCAAAAGCTTTTCTGGTTTCGCGGAGTATAGAATATGTATTGTGGAAAAGGAGCTTCAGTCAGCCATCTTGAAAAACAAAATAGGATGCGTTGGGTTGATTTTATTTTAAATCAGTCTACATGTTGATTTTGACACAAGGCATGGGTCATGCCCTTCAAGCACGGGACGTGCCTTCTGAAGCATTGGTCATGCCTGATGGTAAAATCAGCCCCCTTTGTTTTTCCATAATAAAGAAAATCGATCATTTTAAGACATGTTTTGTAATGCCTAGACATCTTGTGAAGGAGGAATAATTTATCTAAAAACATTTGTGAGTGTAGTGATCTTTACAGTATCAAAGACTATCTTTAGTTGTCTCAAAATAAATAGAAAAAATCCATCATGTTGTGAAAAATTTGGAAACTTGATTAAATTTGGAAACTTAATCATGCTTCGAGAAAGAAGTTGCATTTTCGGATTTCAATGTCATGCTGTTTGAATTAAAATAATACAATAATTTATATGGAGAATTTTTCAAAGATATCTCTATAAAGAATTAATGATACAAAAGTACCCAATATTATTATTTTTTTAATAGGTACCTATGAATATGTATTCTAATAATTTTCATTTTAAAAGATTTACACATCTTATTTATTTTTTCTAAAAAAATTCAATTTCAAATCGAAATTTACGCTCTAACCGGAAGCAATTGTCCATCTCGCTCACATATTATAACCATGGAACCACATACTGCACGGTCGTGCACGTCATCAAACTTAGTCGGACCAAACTTAGTCGGACTGACAACGATGACGAATTAACAACGACGACGAGAACGGATTGACAACGGCAACAAGGACGGAAAACCGACGACGACGAACTCACAACAAACTCGCTTTGATGATGGCGACGATGATTATAATGAACTAACGACGAACTGAAGACGATGATGAGGAACTAATGATAATGAACTGACGACAATTAAACAAGTAAAAATTAAACTCTGCTTTGGAACCCGAGCAGCAAATAACAAAAATTAAACAAGAGTATGTAATCAATAAACGAACTCAAATCACACGTTTAACATATTTTCCACTGAAAGATAAACCAGCATCACTGCTGATTCACGTGTACTGATCTCACACAAAAGGTACTAGCAAAGTTAGTAAACATTGCCTCGGGACGTGAGCACAACCAGAAACAAGGATTCTTAGAGGATCTCAAGTGTTCAAAACTAAGATATGATGAGATGGCACACATCAAATTTTGACAATATTAAGTATATCATGTTGATTCAGCATACTGAAGAACAGTCAAGTGTTCAACTATAACTAGGATCTTGTGAATAGGATTAGGCAAGATATTAGGGGGAAGATTATATAGGGTTGAGATAAAACGTAATGCAACTAGTGTAATATTTTAAAAAAGACAAATGCAGATTGAATTTCAAAATAAAAAAGAAAAAAAAAATCATAAATTGGGTGTTTCCGTGGAGAAAATAAATAAAATGTAAGGTAATTATGGCACATTTATTTTGTTAGGTGGTATCTTGGGATAATTTTTCCTAACTCATATCATGTGTCAAATTTTAGTTTTTTTTAATCAAATAATCACTATTTTTTTTTAGTGATATTGAGATTCAATTACAAATAAAATAAGACAAATTGGACAAAATACTCAATGAAACTTCACTTACGTTTTAGTTCTCATGTCGAGTTAATAAGATGTAATGTTGCGGAAAGAGATGAATTAGTATTTTGGGACATCAAATTTCTGCACATGTGACTTCATTGTTTTAACTAGATCTTTAACTGTGATTAATCAAATCCAATTAATATACACACGCATAATAGATGAGACATATACATTATAAAAAATTTTAAGGACTATGAATTTATGGTCATACATAACCTTATGTATGGTTAGACCGTTGGATCATTAAATTAATGGTTAAGATTCAAAATTTAGTTTTATATTAAATCAAGATCATGAAATTTGACTTTCAATTTTAACCATTCATCTAAAAATTTAATGATATAATCGCACATAATAGTATATATGGCTAGTCATTAATTTCTTTTCCCTAACAAAAACTAGACAATAATTTTTATTTATTTTATTTTATTTGATAAGTGACTATAACTTTTTAAGTACTTTTTTAGTTAGTTTTTTTCTCTGCTACCGTGGTTCATTAAAATTATAACATTACATAATAACTGTATTATTAACATGTATTTTGAGGAGTATTGTTATTCTTCTTAACAATACAACAGAATTACCCCAACGTTTCATTATTGAAGAACACAACTTAAACTATCATTAATGCTTCAAGATAATTTTACATAAAACGATATTTGATCGTCTCGCGGATAATTCGTAATACAACAAACTTTATGATCCACGCATATAAAGGTTACAATTTTAATGGGATAGAGGGAATATAATAAATATAGTATCAAAAGTGGTTGAACTAAAAATAAACCTTTTTTTTTTTTGAAAAAAAAAAACAAAAACCGTTAAAAATATTCATTTCAATTTGTTAAATTTGATACTATTAACACCATGATGATAAACAATCTATTCCAAACGGTTGTACTTTTCCTTCGGTTTTCACCCTCTCCATTTGTAGTCATTTTTTCTCCATTAAACAGAAACATCAAGCAATATCCTCTCTCAACCCAAAATGAAAAATCTCACTCACTTCAATCATTCATCCTAGGGGCGGAGCTACATGCAGTCAAGCATAGGCAGCCGTTTTATGTGCCAAATATTAATTTAGTGTGAATTGTCTCCACTTGTTTTATGTAAAAAATATCTTTTATCTTTTGTTAGGGATTTTTTTAAGTATGGATTTTACCCTATAAGATAGACAAGTATGAATCCATGATGAGTATGAAACTACTCACTTTTTATTTATGTTAAATCTTTTGTTTGTCACGCTATATATCTTTATTTTGTGTTTTTAGTTTAATTTTGGTCTTGGATCGTTGGTATAGCTGTTTTCATGTTTCCATTGTAGATTTGATGAAAAGAAGCGAATTTTGATGGTTCGTGTAAATGGATGAAAAAGATTTGAAGACGATCGTGATGATTTAACAGTCGTTGATGATTCTAATGATTTCTTGAGATGATCATGTGCATTGGACGATGGCATTGGTGTTCAAAAACGTTTGGGGTTGTTTTGGAGTTAAACCGACGTGTTTGAATTTATTTTGAGGATGAATGAATCATAAAAGTTAACGATGCATAGATGATGATTCGAGGTCATTTTTGAAGGTGAAAATGATGTCATTTGAAGTGTTTTATGATGATATAAGAGGTATATTGAGTTCATATGCTTTGATGATGATATTGATTGTTAAAAAAAATACATGAAGACCCGAACCTTCCTCGTTGGTATCAGAACTAAGATAAGCAAGGCCCAGGCTTTCACCAATTTTCATATATTTATCATAAACATGAAAAGTTATTGTTTGGGTGATTATGGTAACTTTGTTAAATCTTCATTAATTATTCTGAATATCTTACATATGGACTAACAATACATTGAAAAAAATTTGAATATTTTGCTACAAGAATCGGTTTTGGATTGTTTTGTAGATATTGAAAGTTTTGAAGACCTAAGAACGGAAAGAAGATCAGGTTATTGTCCAAACGAAGATGGAGATCAAACTAGCTGATTCCTAGAATTCAATAAAAGAGAGATCATCAACAAGGAGCAAAGAGAATCGATCGTCGACACAACCTGGTCATCATATTGCAATCGAAGAATAAAGAGCCAACTTGCTATCCATAGAAGTTTAATCCAACTCTACAAACATACACAAGTCTAAGACGAAGATCCTTTAGTGTTTTGAAGATGTCACACAAAAAGTAACACAATCTACTGCTGTTGATTGACTGGAAAGTTGATCAAGAAACTTTTCTTGGTTCAAGGTGATCGAACCAGAGGAAAATCCATGTCCTGTTGAAGACATGGATTCCAAGTTATAAGGAGTAAAATCCAGGGGAGTAAGGACCAGAGAAGTACGAGGTGTTGCTATAAGGGGATTGAAGTTGAGGATACAAGAGTTCTATCAAGGAGGATAGGAACTCGAGGTGCTAAGACTTAATCCGAGATAGAACATGATGTAATTAGGGTGACGTCTGGGGGATTGATACAAGTTATAATTGGTGTTGACTATGTGTCCACTCTCTCTTTACTGCTATTGTTTTTTACCACATAACAAACAAGCATACAAAATAGTTGATGATTTACAAATAAGAAAACAAAGTGAGAAAGAACCAGGTTTTTCTAAATATCCTCGCCTTCCTCATCAAGAAAGTGAAAAAACTTCAAAAATTCATTAATACTCAATCCCTCCTTCCCTCCCAACTTGAGTATCCTCTGCAAACCAACAACCTTCATAAGGTATACCATTGATCAATATAGAGTTCAAAGAGAAAAAAATATTATTTTCGATTGTTTTCGGGTTCGTTCACGACCATGATCACCTCCGTCATGATCGTGCCACTAACAGAAATTATGCCAGAACACCAGTTTTCAAAGACCACGATAGTCATGGTCGTGATGACTCTCGTCACACCCGTGACCAAGAAGATTTTGTACGATTTTTTGAAGATTCAAGGTAGATTTTCTATAATTATAGATTTCAGCCGTCTTTGATGACGAAATTTTTTAGATTAGGTTAGTTTTCATACTTTTCTTCATTGTTTTGGATTGGATCCTAGTGTTTGACGATTCAAGGATATTGTTACAGATCTTATTCATTGGACCTTGGATCTTTGTTTATCATCGTTGTATTGTCTTTTTTCATTCATTTTGTCTATGAATTGAAGGTGATGATGCATGTTACAATTATGATTGTGATGATGTCCATGATTATGGTTGATTAGTTGATTCGTAGGGATTGATTGATATAGTTTAAGTTAAACGATCATTAGATGTTACTGAATCTAAAATTATCAGATTTGTATGATAATGAATGTTGTTAAAGATCGAACATTTATCATAGTTGATGCATGATATCACTTAGAATGACTACGTAGATAATTTTATACCTCAAATATATAATGATTAACTAATGATTTCTGTTTAACTTAGCCACTTAGATGTTATTCTAGGTTCATTTAGCTAGTGATTCTAATTATTTTGATCATGTTAAGTAGCAACTAACCGGATTCTAGATCAAGGCATCTTTCTATAATCTAGTTAGGATATTTGACATGTGAATGAGTCAACCAATCTATCTTGCTATTATATTCATGTTCGGCCTATTCTCCTGTTTTGATTCGATTTATTTAATTTCAGATATAGATATCCATAGCGGTATGTTAGAGATAGTAGATTATGTTAATTGTGCATGCGTTGAAGTAATTGACAATCGAGTGAACGTGATATAGAAGACCTTTATGTCACAACCAAACCTTTCTAAATAGAAATCAATTTAATTAAACATCCATTATTGATCCTTGAAACGAGAACAAAATTAATCAATTCCCTACACTTACACTTAATTAGAAAACACCTATATTTAATTCATAGCAAAGTAACTAGCTTTAGTTTGTTTAATTAGACTTTAATTCATTTAAGTTATGAGACTCCCATCATACTTCTCATAATTATAATAGTTCTTTGACTAAAAACAGAGTATATAATATTACAACTGTCTTTATGAGTTCGACCCTTACTTTCACTGTTGTATTAATTTTAATATTTTTAAAATATAAGTGAGTGATTATAAATTTTAATTTGATGTATTTGTGACAGCAGACATCAATCCATCACTTAAATATGGATTAATTTCTTATACGAAAGAACTTCATTCATCAAGAGTTCAAATATTCATCGAAGCAAAGTCATGAAGAGAGCAATTTGGATGATCTTCGTGTTGATCCAGCATTTCTATCTCGAATTTCTGAATATCCCTCCAATAATACAGATAAAATCCACATAGCATATCTTTAAAAGGGGACTTGTCGCGAAATCATAATTTTTCAAAAATAAAATTCAGGGATTATGAGTAAAAAATCATCAAAAAATGGTTGTGTATGGGAGAGATGAGTGGATGAATGAAAATTTAGTTATTAATATTTAAGAAAGATGTTTTTGACATAATGGATAACTTGTCAACCATTAATTAGATGTTTCCAAAATATGAAAACTCGTCAATATTAATTGTAACTTTACCTTTTTTTTTGAATGAGAATTTCATTTCTTGTTTTGGTTTATTGGGATTTAATATTTAACCATTTTTTCCCTTATAATACATGCATGTTCGCCTACACTTATAATGTCGAGCTCCGCCCCGAATCATCCCTCCCACGGCAACTATGAATGGATCAAAATCTCTTAATTGGCATTTTGTTTATCTGTTTTAGTATGCTTGATTGATGTGACTACGAGGTTTGGGAATTGAAGGAATGGATAAGGAGATTCCCTCGAGTCTTTTTGAGACGCCTTTGAAGTGGTTAAAAAAGACTCCTTTGAGTGGTCAATCTTTTTTCTCAGTATCTAATGATTTTGAGAAAGCTTCTTGCCTATCCTATTGATATTTATCTCACTTGGATTGAGACATTGAATTTTTATTAGATGAAGCTAGATTGGAGTCTAGCTGATGAGGCTCTTACTGAGAATGGAGTTACGGAGAAGAATGACTTTTAGTTATTTGATGTTAATCAAGTGCAAAGTATTCTTGGGTTCAGCTCAATTCATGTTTCTTTTGGAATCAAGGATATCATCCTCATCTCACATGATAAGCCGTTTAACAAACTCATCAAAACATGTTGAGTGCGGAGCTATTTCTGACCGAGGGAAATCCTCCGAGATTTTCTTTTAAAAAAGATATCATGAGGTCCTTGTTCAGCATTGTACGGTAAGGAGAAAACCTACCTTTATGATGCAATGTTTGATACCTATCTACATCAACTATTTGTTAGTTGGATGTTTGATGGATAAAGATCGACTAAGCTGGACTTTATGCTTGAGTACTATATTGGCTCTGATGCGCTTGCATCATTTGAAACCTTGATATTTCACTTGAAAATCTCTCACGGTTTGCCACTGTGTGGGGATTATCTATAACATGTGTTTTGTTTTCTGAACTTCTGATCAATTTGGTTTTGAAATGTGTTGTGCAGATGACCACTGCATTCTGATTGTTAAATAATAATGTAGGAATAACTTGCGTATGATGATCTAAATAACGAAGTTCGATAGAATATGTGTGATTCATATATCTAATAGGCCAACCCTATGATCTATATTTATAGAGCTAAGAAATATGCAAAATAAGATAATTTTTTATTAGTTAACTTATCCGATAAGTTACGATATTTTCAAAATATATAAAACAGATATCTTATCTGAGATAATTAAATAACTTAAATATGAGCCAAGTGCACATATCTTTGTTCATATTAATTCAATTTACAAGTAGTTTTTGAAATAATGTCAGTCTGCCAAGATTATGCAGATAGACTGCTGTCTCTTTGTGTCAGTAAGCTTATTGTATGAATTTGATTCCAGTTATCGATTTATGTTTTCACGCAACTATATAACTGCCCTATTGCCAGATGCTTATTGATGTCTTGAGAAGATGTGCGAGGAATATCCACTGTATAAGTTTTCTTGAAATTACAGCTGAAACATTTGATTAGCTCAAATCTAATGTATGGATTCATAATATCTTCTTCTTTTTTTCTTCTTTTTTGATAATGTAGCGACATATAATCTCTTGAAGATGAGTTTCAACGTCAAACTTCTATCCTCAATGAATCTTAATTTGGCTGCTCCAGAAGTTGCTGAAAGTAGATGTTCTGCGGTATTGTGAGGGCATTTTGCTTGTATCTGCTCTTTGATCTGTGACTTGCAACACAAAATGTTACAGCTTAGTACATGCAACTTGGATGTCATTCCCTTGATCTTCTTACCCAAAAGAATCTAAGGATTAAAGTATGTTTTTTGCAGCTTCTATACAGGTGTTTGTTGGGCAGATTATCTATCCGAAGATTGTGGATCTTGAGTGTTTTAAGCTCATTTCAAGTTTTTTTCCATTGTTTCTTGCGTTTTCAAGTCATTAGAGTTGTTTTTATATTTTTTTTAGCCTTTTGAAGTGTTTTTGAGTGTTTTAAGCTCATTTCAAGCTTCTTTTCATTGTTTCTTGCGTTTTCAAGTCATTGGAGTTGTTTTTATGTTATTTTGATCCTTTTGAAGTGTTTTTTAGTGTTTTAAACTCATTTCGAGGTTCTTTTCATAGTTTCTTACGTTTTCAAGTAATTAGTGTTGTTTTTATGTTGTTTTTAGCCTTTTTGATGTGTTTTTAAAGTATTTTTGAGTGTTTTAAGCTCATTTCAAGGTTCTTTTCATATTTTCTTGCATTTTCAAGTCATTAGAGTTGTTTTTATGTTGTTTTTAGCCATTTGAAGGGGTTTTGAGTGTTTTAAGCTCATTTGAAGGTTCTTTTCATTGTTTCTTGCTTTTCAAGGCATTAGAGTTGTTTTTATGTTGTTTTTAGCCATTTGAAGGGATTTTGAGTCTTTTAAGCTCATTTCATGGTTTTTTTCATAGTTTCTTGCATTTTCAAGTCATTAGAGTTGTTTTTATGTTGTTTTTAGCCACTTGAAGGGGTTTTGAGTGTTTTAAGCTCATTTCAAGGTTTTTTTCATTGTTTCTTGCCTTTTCAAGTCATTAGAGTTTTTTTTATTTTGTTTTAAGGCATTTGAAGTGTTTTTTAGTGTTTTAAGCACATTTCGAGTTTCTTTTCATAGTTTCTTACGTTTTCAAGTAATTAGAGTTGTTTTTATGTTGTTTTTAGCCTTTTGATGTGTTTTTGAAGTGTTTTTGAGTGTTTTAAACTCATTTCAAGGTTCTTTTCATTGTTTCTTGCGTTTTCAATTCATTAGAGATGTTTTTATGTCGTTTTTACCCTTTTGAAGGGGTTTTGAGTGTTTTGAGCTCATTTCATGGTTCTTGTCATAGTTTCTTGCTTTTTCAAGTCATTAGAGTTGTTTTTATGTTGTTTTTAGCCTTTTGAAGGGGGTTTGAGTGTTTTAAGCTCATTTCGAGGTTCCTTTCATTGTTTGTTGCGTTTTCAAGTCAATAGAGTTGTTTTTATGTTGTTTTTAGCCTTTTGAAGTGTTTTTGAGTGTTTTACGCTCATTTCATTATTCTTGTCATAGTTTCTTGCATTTTCAAGTCATTAAAGTTGTTTTTATGTTGTTTTTAGCCTTTTGAAGGGGTTTTGAGTGTTTTAAGCTTATTTAAAGGTTCTTTTCATTGTTTCTGGTGTTTTCAAGTCATTAGAGTTGTTATGTTTTTTTTAACCTTTTGTTGGGTTTTGAGTGTTTTAAGCTCATTTCAAGGTTCTTTTCATAGTTTCTTGCCTTTTCAAGTCATTAGAGTTGTTTTTATGTTGTTTTTAGCCTTTTGAAGTGTTTTTGAGTGTTTTAAGCTCATTTCAGGGTTCTTTTCATAGTTTCTTACGTTTTCAAGTCATTAGAGTTGTTTTTATGTTGTTTTTAGCCATTTGAAGGGTTTTTGAGTGTTTTAAGCCCATTTCAAGGTTGTTTTCATTGTTTCATGCGTTTTCAAGTCATTGGAGTTGTTTTTTTTTTTGTTGTTTTTAGCCTTTCGAAGTGCTTTTGAGTGTTTTAAGCTCATTTCAAGGTTTTTTTCATAGTTTCTTGCATTTTCAAGTCATTAGAGTTGTTTTTATGTTGTTTTAAGTCATTGGAAGTTTGAGTGTTTTAAGCTCATTTCAAGGTTCTTTTCATTGTTTTCTTACGTTTTCAAGTCATTCGAGTTGCTTTTATTTTGGTTTTAATCTTTTGAAGTGTTTTTGAGGGTTTTAAGCTCATTTTAAGGTTTTTTTCCATAGTTTAGCCGTTTTTATTAAAACGATACTTCCTGATATATGAGTATGATATCAAGTATATTAGTTGAACGGAAATAAAGAGGCTAATTGCTTTTAACCAAGATAGCAGAAGAAACTCATAAAACCCCATGATCGACATCCTTTTCTTAATAAACTCGTTAAGAGATGCGATCATCAACTCATATGAAAAATTAATTATCGAAATTAAAATCGTATGAACACAGAGATGGACATATGTGGGGACCAAAGAGGGCACATAACCCCCCTGGATTTTTTCATATTAAATTTTGACCCCCTTGACTTAGTATCCTGATTCGACATTGTTTGAACACTCCAATCATTAAAAACTATAAAGCATAATTTTGAATGGTTTAAAATGATCTATAAACGAGATAAGTTGTTTTGGAACGATGTGTCACCAATGATCCCAAATTCGACAAGCACATTATACATGAGTGAGTGATAATAATCATGGACAGACTTGATAATAAATGACGTCGTTTATCATGATTTCATGAGTGTCTTTATCCTCTTTTTTCATAGGCATTTGAATTTCCAACATTTGTAGTGGCATTTGGTATTATTCAATGGAATGGAATAATGTTTAGATAACTTGCTGTAGGTTGCATGCCATGATTTCCAATGCAAATTATGTTAATTTTGTTTCCGAATATTTATGTATTATTCTGGAAGGCTTATACTATGGAAGACATCAGTCATCCAGAACTAGTTGGAAATTGGTCACTTTGATCATGATTTTGAGCAAGTTTTCATTGTCGCATTAAAACGAAGTTAGGCTCATTAAAATCTACATTTTGAGTAGATCGATATAGTATACTTATTTTCTCATGATCAATTTTGGATGAATGAGAATTAATGTCCAAAATATATGACTCAAAATTATAAGGATTGGTATAAATTATTAAACTTGAAACCTCAATGAAGAGATGCTTATCCTTAACCAACGGATATGACACATAAATCAAAGGGTGTCTCTTGAACATTAAAAATATCAATGTAGGGAGTCATTGTTGGAGGACCATGATGTGATGTTTGAGTTTCACACAGGCAAACTGTTTGTAACTTCTTTGTAAATATAATATGTGACCTTTTCTTTCCAATAACCGTTAAGTCTGGAAAGTTAGGCTTTGATACCAATTGTGAGGTTTGAGTTTCAACCTAGAAGGAGGGAGGGAGGTGAATAGGTTGTATGAGAATTTAATTGTCTTTTCTGCGGAATAATGATTTTGTGCAGATTAATATTGAGTGCAAACTAGCTTATTAGTCTGCAGATGATACTATCTGGTCTGCACTAGAGATTTGCAACTCCTTGAGTTTCTATCTCGAGTTAGGCTGCGATAATTTGTTAAAAGCAATTCTAAGCATTAGTATAAAAAAACCAGTAAGTGAACACAATATTTATACTGGTTCAGACACTCGATATCAAATGATGATCGAGAGCTTAGTCCAGTCTTCCCTTGATGACCAGTGTAGTCAATCCAAGAGGTGAGTATCACGATCTTCTTGTTTTTGTTTACAAGAGACTTTCCTTTTATAAGTTATCAAACTCGTATGAAAAGCGAAGAACCTAGAGACTTTGCATAGATCCAAACTCTGGACTCTGCTGTAAGATTTTGTTCTTCTGCAGACTAGGGACACTTTCAATCGTATCTTCACGACTTGGCTTTCTTGAGTATTCTCTTTGTTGCTTGATTGCTTTGCACTCTTTTTACTTTTGAATCAACATTCAACAACAGCAGCTCTCAAGTAAGTTTTCACCGGTTCCCTTTTATAGGCTTAAGGAACGAACCTTTTAGCAACGTACTATTCCTGGTAGTCCACTCATGTTCCCCATTATCTCGTTTCTGATGTTGGCAGACAACTGATGTCTCCACTATCTTGTTTCTGATGATGGCAGTCCACTGACTCGAGAATTAGTGCCGTTGATACTTTAACTTGAATCTTCACTTGACTGACTTCAACCCTCTGTCCCTACACCGACAATCATCCCTACTGCAATTCAGATTGCTCCATGATCTCGTCTACACACAGTCTCTGTTACAACATCTCGTCTGTACACAGTCTCTGTTGCAACATCTCTCCTGCACAGTCTCTGATTCAATTTATGTCTTGCCGTGTTGATCCTGGTCTGCAACCTCAGTCCTTTGTTGTGAAGCCTTCATGTTCTTTCGTTGCTTGTCAATATACTAGTTGTTCATCCAAAGCCTTCGTAGTAGTATGCATCTGGTGGTCTACACTATGCCTCTGCATCTGCAACCTTCTGCACTCTTGCATCTGACCTAGACTGCAACTACCTACTTGACTTCTAGCCTGAACATCCTAACTATATTACAATTAATACATTTAAGTTTTGTTACATCAATTTCTATACATACGAAGGGATTGCACATTCCTATCAATCTCCCTCTAAATTGATGCTAACAAAAACTCTTATATAATATAACAAGCTTTTTTAATTAATACAGAGATTGTACATTTTTGAATATAAGTTTCAATTTAAATTTGAGATTTGGGAAAAAAACATTGAGGTTTAGATTTAGTCTTACCTTTGATGTTCTTTCCCTCGTCTGGGTTTATATCGCCTTTCCTCATCGGATTCCCTGCTGGGTTTCCTATGTCTGTCTTCTTCTTGATGTCTTTGTCTCAGGATCTCTGCCTTGTTCTCCAGAGTTCTTTCTCTTTGCTTTAGAGGATTTCTCCTTCTCCCCCTGAGTTGCAAAGGGGTCTTGTTGTTGCTTGTCTGCATCAGGTCTCTGCTGCCCTTCAAAAGGTTTCTCCCCCTTTTTGTTAGCACTCAGTGCAGAGGTGAGGTTTTCAAGAGCCACACTGACCCCCTTGAGTTCAGAGTGAATGTGTTTCTGGACTACTTGGAGCTTGGTCTCAAGAAGGCCAAACTTGATGTCATTGATTCTCATGTGCTCATCAATGTTCCTTTTTGACGTCTGCATGGTGTCATTGAGCTTGCGAAGTGCTGCAGATGTTGCTCCTTGAATCTTCTGAAGTTGGAGATATGTGTTTTTGAGTGTGAAGATGTACTGATCGATTTTGCTTCATCTGATCACTGACTCATACTGTTAGATGACTGAGAGTCACCCCGAAGTTAGCAAAAGTGGATTTCCTGAGTTCTTTTTCCACTGCAAGGTCTTCTGCAATTGGCTCCAAGGCTTCGAGGAGATCATGGAAGGCATCTCTAATCCATGAGTGCATTCCATAAATCTCTTGATCAAGCTGACGTAGTCGGTATTAGGTTGTGTCTTCTAAGGTTGAAGAGGGAACTCTTTCACCTTGCTCATGTGGTTGGACAGATAGGACTTCAACTTCATGGTCTTCAAAGACTTTCTTTAGGTCTTTAAGTGGTGTTGGAGTCATTTTGGTGTCTGAGGGATTACTGTATATAGGCTCCAGGACTACAGAGGGTACATGTGGTTCCATTTGAGGTAAACCAAAAGCAGATGGTGGAGTGAAGACTAGGTGTTCAATGTCTCTATATGGAGTTGCTTGATGTGCCGCTGCTGCAACCAAAGTGGTTTTATCTGTATCAGTTGTCTCGTCTGCTGGGGCACTTGACTTGTCTGCATGTATTGAGACTTGAATGGATGTCACCTCATTTGCAAGTGTATCTTCTGCTACAAGAGCGATGATCAATGAGGTTTCTGCAACAGATTCTTCAGTTGGGGACTTTGAATGACCTGATTCTTCTGTTTGAAGTATAACTAGTTTGGCTGGAGTGATAACTGGAGAGGCAGCCATTGTCTCGTCTGCAGTAACCTCGTCTGCAGCCTCCTTTGCAACAAATTCAGGTTGTTCCGCATTAGTCTGCTGTAGTTGTACTCCTTCAGCAGCTACTTGATCTATGATATCATCTTCTTCATCATGAGGGTCTTGTTGAGGTTGATCTCCTGGATGATCATCTCCATTGTCCCATGTTGGTTGATGTTCTCTCAGATCAGGTCGAGACAGGTATTCATAGACCTCCTCAGTGGCAGCTTTGATGTGTTTCTCAAGGATTTTCTTGAGTTCTGCTTCAATTTCTGGAGAATTGACAAACTCTATGTGCCTTAGGAGAGCATGTCTGAGACTTTTTGTCTTCAGTGTGAAGTCCTTGAACTCAAGTGGTCCACTGAACAGGAAGTAAGGCTCTTTAGGTCCCGTTGATCTACTAACTTCCTTCTTTTGGAGTTCAACCAGCTCATGAATCTTCCCTTCGGTCATTCCAGTTATGTCACCGATCAGCGTCTGAGATTGGTCTGGATTGATCTGGGACAGAGTTTTGGGTCCTTGAGGAATTAGCTTTGGTCTAGCAAACCGGGTAATTTTTCTTGTAGTTCTTGCTGGCGCCTCTTGAATTGGTATGGATGATGGTGTTGTTCTTGTCCTCTTGATTGGTAGATTGTGTTATGTCACAAACTCCTGAATTAGTTTGTCGCTTTCAATCTTCTGGTTTATCTTGGCTCGAGTCCTTTCCGTAAGCAATTGAGAATCTATAACTTTCTGCTGCAGTAGGTTGGCCTCGACTGCTTTGACCGTCTTCATGACTGATTCAATGATCTTTTCAGGAGAGGATCTTTCTTGAGTTGGTGGTGTTGTAGTCCATATGGCATTTCGCATATGAAAGTTCTTCTTGCATTGTATCCACCCAGTTTGGATCATTTAGAGCTTCATTTATTACCTTAGGTTTTATTTCAGATATGAAACAGCTAGCCAGGCATTTCGCATTTGTTGCTCTCCTAGTCTGCACAGTTGCATTCTTATCTCCTATAATATCATCCTGTGTATGTGCCTTAATCCATCTTCCTTTGTCTTGTTCATGTGATTCTAATTGTTGTTGAGATTGTTTTTCTGCCTCTGCTGCAGTGTTATCATGCGTAGACGACTCTTCCTTGTCTGCAGTATTAATGATTTTTTCTGCAGTATGTTCATTGCATGCACATTCTTCATCAAATACATTAGCATATCTTGGGAATGTTTCTTTTTCATCAAAAGATACATGAACTGATTCCTCAATAATCTGTGTATTCCTATTGTATATCCTAAATGCCTTGCTGTTTGTTGAGTATCCTAAGAAGGTTGCCTCATCTTCCTTAGGATCAAATTTCTGTAAATAGTTTTTATTATTGTTATGTACATAGCATATGCATCCAAAGGCATGAAAGTATTTGACACTTGGTGTTTTTTCTTTCCACAGTTCATATGAGGTTTTCTTATGAAGCTTGTGAATTGTGCACCTATTTTGGATATAGCAGGCTGTGTTTACTCCTTCTGCCCAGAAGCTTTTAGATAGGTTTGCATCAGCAAGCATTGTTCTAGTTGCCTCTATGAGTGTCCTATTCTTTCTCTCAGTCACTCCATTTTGTTGAGGTGATCTAGGTGCTGAAAAATTATGCTTAATTCCATAATCATTGCAGTAGACATTTATTCCTGTCTGGTCAAACTCAGTACCATGATCACTTTTGATTGTAATTACTTCTATCCCTTTTTCATTTTGTACTTGTCTAAGGAACCTTTTTAGCAGACTACATGTTTCACTCTTTTTATGTAGGAACATTACCCAGGTATACCTAGAGTAATCATCTACTATAACTAGAGTATATCTTTTCCTACTTAAGCTTTTTATCTCAACTGGACCAAAGAGGTCCATATGCCATAGTTCAAGAATCCTAGTTAATTCTGAAGAGTTTAAAGGTTTAAAGTTTGTTCTAGTCTGCTTTCCTTCCTGACATGTCTTCATAACTTATCCTTCTTGAATTTTATTTATGGGAGTCCTCTTACTAGGTTTTCTGAGGATAATTTTGCTATGGTTTTGAAGTTCAGATGAGCTAGTCTCTTGTGCCACAACCAATTCGTATCTTCAGCTTCTTTAGTATAGAAACAAGTAATTTGTTCTGACTGGGAGGAGTCAAAATCTACTGCATATATATTCCCTTTTCTAATTCCTAGTAGCTTGACTTCTTTTGTCATTTTATTTATTACTTGACATGTATTGTCAGTAAATGACACATCATAGTTCTTATCACATAACTGGCTAATGGATAGCAGGTTATGTTCTAAGCCCTT
>LIEC01010840.1:0-33522 GCA_001925005.1 Drosera capensis | reverse complement strand
CAAAAACCCCCCCCCCCCCCCCCCCCCCCCCAAAAAAAAAACCCCAAACAATGGTGTCAGTGACTAGAGTCTAGACAGAGCCTAAGATTAGTGAAATAACAGAGCCCCCAACAAATACAAAGAACTGATTCACCTTACTTGCAGGAGAAATGCTTTCAGTATGGCAATGACTTTAAATGGACAAAACAGACAAGAATATTAAATACCATAATTTCAAACCTTCTTTGTCTTTGGGATGAGTGGATCTTTGCCAAGGTAAAACAAGCTGATAAGACTATGGGTTGCATCTGATCCAATACATTTTTATTGTTCTTGTTATACTTTTTTGGCAGTAGAAAAAACATGTTTAAAGTCCTGACAAGAAGTCTAACCATTAATTATGCCAACAACTTAGTAAGTAATGTGTTTCTTCTAATATAAGAGCCTCATACACAAGCTACTTTCATGGTACCATCTTGCAATTACATCTAAACTTTTTTCTAGTCAAGGAGCTCAGGGAAAAAGAAAATTAATTGGAATATCCACCAACTAGCCTATATGCTAATGGGAAAAACCCCTCTTGCTCATAGTCGATTTGGTTAGGAATTTGGCACCACACAAGAAGGCTGGTGTCAGGGAAAAGAAGTTTCAGAACATGTATGTCAATGTTTAGAGACGAGATTGACTTATTCATCAGATTTTCTGGTGAAGTGTCTTAGTCAGAGGCTTATTAGTCATTACTCAAGTACAAGAGCTATAAATTTCAACAGGCACAGTTTTCTTGCTTCAAAACGAGATCTGTTTACTTTCCAAGGTTTTAACAGCATTGTTGTAAAAACATATTAACCGGTGATTAATCATCCGATTAATCTTTTTCAGAAGTATATCGAGTAATTTTGAAAAATCGGTCATATTAAAGGGTTAAAAGATTAATAGATTGATTAATCCTTATTTTCTTTTAATCTTCTTTTAATTGATGAATTATCTATTATTAATTAATTCTTTTTAACCTAAAATAAAAAAGATCCGATCAAGGAAAGTTAAAAGAAAAGAGAAAAAAAAAGACATGCAGCCTAATTAGGAGAAAACAAAACAAAAAAGGGGAAATACTCTAGAGTAATTGTCTTGAACAAGACTTTTCCTCTTCCTAAGAATGTCTCTTACTTGTTTTGAAGCCGATAATGAAGAATCGGTAATGAGCTTATGGTTCTAACTTAATCAACAGTATTATATATATAGAGAGAGAAAGGTATTTATATTAATATTATATGTTTATACAAATGTTTTTACTAATAATATAAAAAATCGAGTAAACCGCTTAATCACACTATTAAATCGATTAAAAGGAATTTGGTTCTGTACCGCTCGAATAATGAAACCCTTTTTTGTAACATTGTTTATCAGCACAATCACAAAAGAGCAACAACCCCACCGACTCATTCAAATAGCCCTTCTTGCACAATCAAGGCAGAGGAGAAGAAAAGTTCAGTTTTCGGAGTATGGTACTTTGAATGGGATCTTGTGGCCCTGATTATGTCAATATTTAAGTTGTTGGCATTTGTTTGCGACAATTAGGGCACAAAAAATTAGAAATTCAACGAAAGACAGCACCTTGATAGTAGCAGACTCTGATTTGACAACCTGCCAATCAAGCATCTGCAAGGACCACCAATAAGTAAGATGATTGTGAAACAAAAAAAATTGATGCTTGACTCTTGAGTCTTCAGTAATATCGGTAAGTATTTTGGGGAATCATGAAGGCACACATTATGAAATGCGAATTATATTGTACTGCTCTTACCTATACAGCAGAGTCAGAAATATTAGCTAATTGATAATCAACAACAGCTATTGGGAAATGGGGATTATTTCCTAACCGTAAGCAACTTCAAACGAATACAGACAACACACAGAGCATGCTACAATGAAAAGAAAAAGCTAGATAGTAAATCATAAAGACTTCCCTGCTCAATACAAACCACAAGTACCGCAGCACATAAGAACAAAGGAATCGAGACAAGCTGCTCAATGGGACTAAAACTGCACCCCTTACAGTAAAACAAACTTTGGATTCCAAGTCGAAGAAAAAGTTTCCTATTTGACCTAATTGAAGCTTGAAAATAACAACAATAGCTCTAAACCTCATGACAAATAGTCAATCCACTTTCGATAGAACAAGGAAAAAGGACACCACTAGAATTCCAGGAATGAAAATAAATGAAGGTCATAATGGGGAAAAATAAACAACCTTCAGATCCCCTGCAGGAAATTTCAAAGTGTAGCAACATCCACGGGGTTGCAGTTCACCACCGAACTGAACTTCATTATTCCTGAAATCCAAAAATCAAATGAAATGAGAGTCCTAAACAGCTCGAGTACGGATCCAATGACTCAAAAACAGCTCGAGTAAGGATCCAATGAATCAGGCCTAGAAAATAAGTACACATGCGAGTAAGATTCATTGATAAGCTACTAGGACTCCAATAAACAGAGTGCTCGATGAAGAATTGTCAAAAGTAATTATAAGTCAGAAGTTATAACCATCTATCAAAATAAGCACTCATGTTTGTCTATAGTCATACACACAGAGTCAAATCGACCAAGACGATCATAATAAGCTACTTCGATTGGTTTAATTTTAATAGCCGACACAAAAGGGACCTAACAGAATCTGCATAGTATTTCACCTCTCGCCACAATGAGGGCATTCGAAAGCCGAAAACAAAACATGCAAGAACACAATGAAATCTCATCAAACTCCATCAAACAACTACGATAAAGCTCAAAACCAACACAGAACACACACCGTCCTAAAATGCGGGATCATTGTCAACAAGAGCCTCGTCGTCCCCTGCAAAAACAAAACCCAATGTAATCCATTACAAAAGAATTTCACAAGCGAATTCACGATAATAGAAGTTGAAAATGAGATTTTTCGTACATTCTCGTGGCAGTGCATGCAGAGGCTTTCGATTTGGTAGATTGGGGCGTCGCCGCCCTTGACTGAGACGGCTTCGGGACGGAACCCACATTGACGATTTGCTCGACATGATTGAAAGGAACGGACTTGTGGTGAGAGCTGAGGATTGAAAAAGAGGATTCTTGTGTTGGGATTTCTAGGGTTTTAGTTGATTTGATTTGCAGGAGTGTTTAAAAGTTAGTTCGTTGCTGGGCTGTTCTGGAAACTAGAAGATTATATTTACAAACTTTAATTTAATTAAAGGAATACCAAACAAGCCGTCCTAGCTCAGCTGGTAGAGCGCGTGGCTTTTAACCACGTGGTCGTGGGTTCGATTCCCACGGACGGCGGCGGTGTTTTGAAATTCTGATTTTAATTTTTCAATGCTTCATGGAAAGTTTTGTTAAGCGTGAGATGACTTGAGAGCATAAAACCCTTTTTTTGGTCCCATAACACATTGACATATATAATATTTTGTAAACTAATCATTTAAAAGGCTAAACTGTCCCTCTACATTCTTCCTTATTGCATTCGATACCCTAAGATATAAAGCTAACCTTAAACTAACTCTTATCATGTCACCATACCTCAATACTCACTTAAAAATACAATTCATCAATCCTCAATTAGACATATATATAACAAAGTTTTTCACAACTGTTATAATAAGTTTTATTATCTTTATATAAAAATTCAACACATAAATCTTCATATCTATGAGAATTGAGGCCTTCAAATTGCAACTAGTAACATAAATCCAGACAATAACAAATTGTGAAATCGTAAATATCAAAATGCAGACAATAAGTTTCACAAAAATTTGAAACTTCACTGCATAGTTCTTGCACCGCCTTTCTAAGATTCAGCATGCAATAAAAAAAAATACCTGCAAGGCTATATTTCCAACTTCAACTTCAGACAGTACACAAACGCAACCACACATGACAAAAGAGATCAGGACACAACTGTTAGATCTCCACGGAGGCATGCAAAACAGCCATTTGAGTTCGTGCATAGCACCCTACCACTGTTCAGTAATACTCTGAGTCAACTTCACCTGGGAAATAGAACAGAAAAAGGGATCAGAAGCATGCATATCATGGTGCATATGGTCTCGCTCCCTCAATTCCAAATAACTTTGTCACTTTTATCTTTTCAGTCTAACCATCAATCTCAGCAGTCCACAACTATGTATTAGTCATGACTGAGAACACAAATTAGATCATCAAATGAATCAGATATCCAAGCATGGAAAGAAGAGATACTCTCAAATGCCAAGTACAGGAGCAGATGCATGTGCAACATACTAACTCCTAGCAACTAATTGATTCATAGCACCTCAGACATTTTGGATTCTTTTTCCATAGTCTAACTTTCTTTCCCGTTCAGGGGCGCATACCTGTTGTAGTACTGAGGCAGCCAGTCTTATTTGGGTAGACTATGGAAAAGGTCAATTTCGCTTCTCGTCTTCTAGCTTCAGGATGAACTTCTTTAACCTGTAAACGATCACAATTATAACAGTTTCCATAAACCGAGCAGCTGAAGCCAAAAAACATATCCACACATGCTGTTAAATACTTCAGATAACATACCAGCTCAGTCAACTCACGCAGCATAGCATCCTTCCATGTGTAAATCTGAACCTCATCTTTCGGTTCCTTGCCTCTGACTGCAAAGTCATTCATTAGTATGATGGCCACCTATCTGCAAAATAAGCATAACTTTTGAGGACTCGATAAGTAGAGAGATCCAACTATCGGAGCCACCAGACGTCAAAACCTGAAAAATCTCAGATTCCTGAGATGAAATACTAAACGGCTACACACACCCAACACCCCAAAAGGTACACCCCTGTCACATAAGCCATTGTGCATTTATGACACAAATAGGCGACCGGCAAATCAAAATTCCTTTACTGAGTTAGAGAAATCGTTCTTCTAGGCTATATGATATTTTCAAACTTGTTTATTTAATCTTGTTTATTTAATCTTGTTTATCTAGTCATGACTATCAACAATAAACAAGTGTAAGAAAAATAAAATGCATAGGATTTATAGTGGTTCTAACAGTAGATTTCAAATAAACTCTAAAATACAAGTATATTCATTTTTTAGTATTTAGTGTAAGCAACTAACAGATGTTTCACTATGTTTGGGGTTTTGGGTTCATCCTTAATCTTTCTTACATAATATAAAGTTGGTATAGTCTATAACACTAGACATTCTTTCTTGAAGAGATTCCCTAGAGCTCTCCTGATTTTTTCTCCAAACCAATTAACGTCTAATGATACCTTTTTCAAGTATTTGTGAGTCTCTGAGATTTTTAATGTAACATTTGTTCAGTTAGTTTGATTTCTCTTGTATCACAATAAGGTTGACACTTGTGTATTTTCTTTAGCATCAACTCCTGAAACTCTATTATCATCCCATATTTATAAACAAGACTCATTCACTAAATGTTGTCCATTTTGTACCTCGAAATAATCTCAGCCTTCCATTTTCATCCAGAAATTTCCAAATACCAAGTTCCAACGTTCTTGAAAACGATTTGAGATTAATCCAGATTGTGAAGGCTGTCATTGTGACGCAGAGTTTTTGTCCTGTATCGAGTTTTGCTGGTCACTCTTTTGGTTTGTTTGATAGTAGAAAAATTAGCCTTCAGTTAAAGAACCTTCATTTTTAGTTACATGAATTAGCATCCTTTGCATTCTAAAATACACTCTATTGCCTTGTTCTTTCCATTTGACATGAAGTCCTTATCTATCTACACTCTGTTGATTCTCAAATCTTGACCCTTCTGTAATTTTAGTGAGAACCTTTGCTATCTTAGTGATTTTCCTAAAAGCTGTTTTGATTATCATCAATTTCTTAGGGTTTTGATCCAACATTTTAACTTAAATAAGTCAAGATACATGTTCATGAATCCCTTTTTCAAAAGGATTTTTAACAACAATTTGTGAATTAGTAGTGGATGGATTCATGATTATTATCTTCTTTATAGTCTCTTCCATCGTCTTCTATATCTCCTTCCAAAAATTCTTGAATAGTGACAAGATTCCATGTGATACTTGTTCCTTTTCTAAGTTCCCAACTTGGTTCATGTTCTTCTGTAACTATTACTTCGTGACACGGTCAAATCGTTTTGATCCAAACTTTGATGATTGCTCTCTCCATAATAGTTATTGACTTAACTCCAGGTCTTTCTTGCCATAGAATCAAAGGGCCCCAAAATAGACGTCAAACTATTTTCACAGAAAACAAATAATAGATCGGATGATCTGTGAATCTTGATGAGGATGATCACGTGCTAGTGATCATGACGAAGCCGTCTGACGATGACCTAGACTAGAGGGTTGAAATCGTGGATGTGGAGGATATGAGATGTCATTCATGTCTTACATCCTCTATATTTATAGAGTTATGAGTTTGAACATCAAATCATATCTTTAGGGAATTCAACTAAAAAGATAATTGGGGACCTTCTTTATGTAAATATTTATATTTTCATGATTATTCTCAGTTTGTCTTTTTATTTGTAAATTACATTATATATCTTTTATGACTGTAACTAAATGATAATTATTACCATTATTTTTATGCTCCAACAATCCAAGTTTTTTGAAATCCGAGCTATGGCAAGACTTCATAAGATCACCTACAATTTGCATAAGAAAGATCTACTCAGACCATGATTAAAACACTGAGTACGCAAATCTAACTACATAAACTTGAATATACAACTTATAATTTTACACAAGTTACTGAATCTACACCTTCACATAGGCAAAACAATGACCATATTTCACAAATCAATCGAATCCAGTTTATTAAACGGCGATTCACCACATGAACTTTCCATGCCTATTATATACCCTATAAGCTTGATTTTCTATCCTATGTACAAGCTGCGCAGCACTGTTCTCAAAGAATCAATCAGAGTCACAGTTCAAGCCACATCACTAGCAAAAGGCATGATCAACTCTGCTGTTGTAACCCCTGATTGTTTCCAGGATTCACATTCCTAGCATGATCCTCGGACCACGGAATTGAGCTCATGGGCGGGAAGCAGCAAGCGCAGGCTTCCTTGCATGGCTGAGGCATCTCCCAGTTGCTGGCAGGAGGACGGCTTGCTTGCGAATCCTGCTGGTACTCTTTCTGGTCAGAGGCATTTAGGACGGGACCTGTTGCGCTATGGAGCGGGCCCCAGCACTCGACCTTGTTGTATTCAGGAAGGTTCGAGTGGAAATAGACCCAGACTACAGAATCCTGCAACTCCGGGAAGCTGTTGAACAAGTTTTCGTCTCCATGTACAAAAGCCTTCAGCACCTGTCCATTTCAGTATGTGTCACAGTAGTGAGGTTTCTTTCTTCTTTCGGTTCCTTGTAGGAACTAAATTGTTCAGAAACAGCTAATTTCGACCTACTCAGATTGAGGGACCCGTCGTGCTTCCTCCAGAATCCAACAAAATTTTATAGTTTCTTAGAAAGACTTTTTCAACGAAACCACCGCTCGTGAATTAAGCATGAGCTCATATGTGAGGTTATAACAAATACTGCCTACAGAAAGATACTGTGGCATGGATATACCAAACTCAAAACCCGGATGCATTGACTTGAACTTATTGCTCAAACGTAAAATTCTAACTTCAAATAACGATAATGCGAGCATCACTGTCCTCATGATCATGGAGATCATAGAAGAAGGAAAAGGAGATTACCACAGGGAGTTCTTTGCAGAAAATGAAGTATCTAAGCTTGGCAACCAAGTCTAGCAGGAAATGGCCTCCGCTTATGTGACAGTGTACATGGAGGGACATCTTCCCTTTAACTTTCTTCCACTCTGCTACAACTTCATCTCTCTGCAATCTGTTGTACCACCCTTGCAACTGCAAAGGTTCATTCCCAGAATATTCACCATCTTAATCAAGTCGACTAACAACAAAACCTATGCTACTAACGATCATCATGCAAATTAAGATGAAGATACTTAAGACCTCAGGTCACGACCAAAGATCATAAAAGTAATAGTAACACAAAAACTTTAGCATCTTCATTCCAAAAATATTGAACTCCATAAATAATTGAATTGGATGATTTCATCATAGAATCCACTGTCTGAGCACGCTACTGAGCAGTGAAGGATAGAACACCTGACTCGACTACAGTTAACAGAATTTAGCCTCCTCGGGAGTACCCCATTGGTTTTAGCGTTCAATCGTTATCTTGATGATCAGGATTCAATCTCTTATGAAGACAATGACCTTGTAGGCTTGACTTGTGTGCTAAAGCTAATAGCTTGACCTCCATTTCTCATTGCAAACCCCAAAAAAGGCAGCTCTGTTTCACAGTTGGAAACAGAAAACCTAGCTGAATCTTCTACGACATCAAGCTACAGAGAGATTGGAAAGTAACTAGATCATAAGAAATGACAACAATCTAATGAAAAGTGAATGTACCCATACTTGTAACTTCCGACGTCACCCTATTCTCTAACCCTTCAACTTCCATTAAGCCATAAACAATCAAACGTGACCACCAAAAAAAGACCCTAAAATCTAAGTATAAGAAGCAATCCACATAGCGGACTCAACATACAGAAAAACAGAACAACTGTAGTGCCGCAATATCAGACACAAACTAATTTCATGAGCCACAAACGATTCAACCACTACTATTACCATTATCGGTGCTGTAAAAACAAAGCAAGTGAAGTAGTACCTGAGAGTTGTTGATAGTCTGTGAAATAGCCAAGGTGAGCATGGAGGTAACATCGCTGTGGGTAAGCGTATACGTTCTTGGCAGCTTCTCCGGATGCTTCTTCCCATCCACACCAACAAACAACACCTTTAACTTTGATGCCTCAAATATTGCTGGGCCAAACAGTCTCATCACCTGCGTCCCATCCCACAGAAAAATCACAAATTACCACTTAAACTCAATAGAAAATCAAATCTAGCTTAGAAATGTGGGTTCAAGCTTAAAACCATTTGAAAATCAAGTTTAGCTTAGAAATGTGAGTTCAAGCTTAAAACTAATTGAAAATAGGTGGGGATGGATCAGGCCTAAAACTATTTGGAAAATGGTGGAGGGTCATTGTTTTTGTTTTTAGTGTTGTAAAATGTCCACTCTTCATGGTGGTTCCCCCACAACCTCCTTAGGTGAGACGTAGTTTGTTGAGAATACCAAATATACATCCGATAGAGAGAGCTCACAACAACTATGTATAACATCTCAGTTACTACACTCATTACCAATTGGTTTTGATTCCTGAGCAACCCTATAGGTTTAATATGACATCAAATCCCAATAACTACCGTCCAATACTCTGCGCCGCCCAAAAGTCCACGATTCAATCCCAAAAGAAGCATTCACATGAAGGGAATGCAGAGAATACCAAACGAGCATCTTGTAAAGAGAGCTTACAACTACATATAAGATTTGGGTTACTATAGTATTGTCAACTGACATAAGTTCAATATTTTTTTAGTCTATACACACGTGATTATGTAGGTGTCGTAAAGCACAAATTACTGACAAGATTCATAACACACGTGTGAATTGAATTCATCAATCGTCCCAAATCCTAAAGCAATGGCTTTTGGGGGATTTAATTCACACATACGTTAAATCTCTTTTTTTCCCTACCCAGTCAAGGAAGCAAATCACAAATCACTCATTTTCTCAACGTAATGTATATTGTTGCAATTTGCAATCCTTCACAATCAAGCCAGATCGCAAACCCCACTAATCAACATCCAAAACCCAGCAAAAAAAAAACACATAATAAATTTAGGCCAAATCAGAGCAAGAAATCAGAACGAGAAGTTACAGGCACAAAAGGTCGTTTCTTTGGAGGCGCGGCTCTGACGAAACACGGCTGCCCCTGCTGTATCTGCTGCTGATTATGTTGATGATGAGGGAATGATAGGCTCCTCATTGGGATCACCATGGCCGCAGTCACAGTACCCATCTCACCACTAACACTAAAAACAACAATATCTATTCTCTGCCAAAACTGTAAAGAGATTCTGAAATTTAAGGAATTGAATACGAGATTCTAAGGTTTGAGATTCGTTTTGAATTGAAAATTATGGGGGTATTAGAATAATGATTCGTGTAGGAGGGTGGGATTGAGGAAGAGGATGCGTGGAGGGAAGGGGGAAGTGAGAAGAATTATGGTGATGGACGGAAGATGCTTGAAGCTGCAAACTAATTCCGCTGGGCTTTTCTTTCAATTGTTTTTTGCGAAGAAAAAGACAAAGAGGTTGAAATGAAGGGAACACGTGGAGTGCTGGGCCTCTCAGCTTTGCTATGCCGTGTCTACTGTTATTTTTTGCACGCAACATTTTTCATGGGATATTTTACTACAAATGTGAACACGAAAACTTTTTCCTGATTAGTTGTAATGTAATGATCATTAATTTTAATTAGGGTCTGATAAATATACATCGTCATGGAGATAGATTTTCTGCCGTGGGAAAACGACAGCACGGGTGCTGTGTTGCTTCTTACCCCTTGATCAAGATTATTGTTTCCTATTTTGAATAACCTCACATAAAATTCAAGGGTTTAAAATTGGACTACGTCTATGTTGTTGGTTTTCGTACAGCAGGTGATCCATGTCCCATCGCCATAGATATAATTTTGTGTGTCTACAAGTAATTAAAAATAAACATTAAATCATGTTTTAAAATAAGAAAATAACATTAAAACCTAATGGGAAGATGATGTTCAGAATGAAATACCAAGCACTCGTTATCATCGAATTAATCAAAATCCCAAAACACATTTTTCATCATTTTATTATGGTGTGTCAAAACATAAGTGAACCTTTCTCATTTCATGGTGGTTTCATATTCGGAAACATATTCTTTGAACGTCACCATTCATAATGACACAGTAATATTGTTTAAGAAAAGTTGGGATGTATGTTTGAGTTTATATAGGAAGAACATTTTCAAAGAAACTGCTCCGAAGTAGTAATTCCCGGTAGGCCTAGAGATACTTTATCTTCCCAAAACCACTAAATGAATAAGTATATAACGATCTCAATACAAACTCCAACTTCGTTATGTTTTATATGTTGATCGGTATGTCATGAGACTGCAAAGATAAAAAAAATAGTTGAAAAGGTTGAGAAAGCAATGTAGCGTATGAAACTCCACATTTTATTCCCTAATCAAGCCATAAACATGTGTTTCTAACTCTTCTAAGAAAAAAAGGTCAAAGGATCAAAATTTGTTGAGTGACGATCTATTTTGTGATGGTAAGTCCGTCAGCCAAAGATGATTTAAAAGATCCTCCGGATTTATGGATTATTTGATTGACCAAAGAAAAATCTTTCGTGATTTTCTTTTTGCAAAGAACATGTGTTTCTATATTATTGTCCATAATTAGGCTCAATAAAAAGTACGAAAAACACATGATTAGGCTCCCCTTAAAGCTCCATTTTATCTTTGTCGATTGTTCTATAATGCAGATGTCGGTTAAAATATAACGTCCTTGATTCTTCTACCAAAATTTTAATATTTGAGATTACATAGAGAATGCTGACCTTAGGAAAGCCAAATTTCTTTAATGTGCAGCGTTTGGACTTAATTTGCCCGAAATCAGGAAGATACGAGAAAAGGACTTTGTTGAACGGGACAGATTTGGCGTTTTCCTGTATCGAAATTCCAATGGGAGAATATAGAAAGGTTTTATATCGTCACGGAGTGCAGGCTACTTGTGTTGATCATTTGACATTAATTGCAGGACCCGTAAGCTATAAGATATGAAATAGTATTGTAATATGTTATATATGAGAATAATCAGCAGTCTCAAGCGAGTATACCTGCTTCCACCATTGATGATGGATGCATATCTTGATATCGTCCTAATCTATATGGGCGGTGAGAGCATGTCATGACTTACTACATTCTTGTTGAGTAGATCATCAATCATTTCAATTTCCATGCAATAAGTGGAGTCTTTTTTTTATGTTGTCTTTATAAACAAAAAAAAGTCAAAATATCTGAATAAAATTATAACATTGTGAAAGTTATCAATTAAAATAATTTTTTCATCTTATTTATCATTTAATCATACATCATTTCAAAAAATAAAATTTTTTAAAAAATAAACACGTATTACCCTCTTCACCACTTCCTATTACTATTATTTATATACCAAACCTTAATATATACCTCATCTCATTATCTCCTTCCCCTACTGCCCTCAGCACCAGAACTTTTGCCCACTTCGTCGCAGGCATCCATCACTACCATCATCATCGTCCCTCCTATCTCCAGCCAAGCAAACTCCCTCCGACCTCAACTTAGTCGCACCATCAATCCCAAAAACAAGTGGATGGAACAAGTAGAGTCCCTCCACGTCTCGAATTCGATGGCGAGATTTGAATCAGAAACTCAAGGACCATCTCGATCCGATGACAAAGGTCTGTGGGAAACAGATTTGTGAGAAAAACATTCCCGTTTTCTGTATTTCATATTATTGTCTTTGTCGAGGTACATTTGATGCATGAATTCCTAAACTATTTATAGGGCTAAATCAATTATTTGTAAAACACGTTTTGTACAAAAAACGTGTAATAGTGGCCGGTGGAACAGTGATGGCCGATGGAAACGTTTTCTGCATTTTGCTTTCAAGTCAAGATTATTAGCTAACATACTCCCCCTAATCTTGACATGCTTTCAATTCAAGAGACTTTTTCCTTCATCGGACTTCTTCTCCGATTCGCCCTTGAGTTTCATCTTACCATCGGCCGATCTCTTGTTTTCAATGAGGTTTCTAACCTCATCCCTATTGCAAGAGATGCCATCTTTAGCATTGACCCTTTTTTCCTTTCCAGGGAATCGGGTTTCTTCTGTTCCACATCCACATTATCTTGTGGATCGAGAAAAATACTCGATTCGATGTGGCGGCTATCAAAGGTTATACCCCGCATCTCCACCAAATGTTAGTTTACGATTTATAAGTGGTGTGTTGAGACAAATGATTTGTGAGAAAAGAACCTTCCCATTTTCTGTATTTTGTATTATTGATTTATCTCCAAGGTACATAATAAACTTACAAAACTACCATATTTATAGGTGAATAAATCAAACTATTTTGTCTAACAAACAAAACATGTTTGTTCAAAAAATATTTTTGGCCGGTGAATAGTGGCCTGTGAAAACGTGTTTTTACTTTTTGCTTCATGTCAAGATTTAGTCAGCAAACTCCCCCCTAATCTTGACATGACTCTTTTCCTTAACCAAAAAATTTCGGCATGCAGTGATCCTTATTTCTGACAAGATGACGAAGCTTCCACAGCGCTATTCCTCTGGGGTGCCCTCTATTCTCTTTGAGTGAACATGAGTTAACTCCCACCATTATCAGTGTTCTCGCGGAGTCGAGCTCTTTCCTCGAACGCCTTTAACCGTCCTATCGCCTCCTCGAATGGCATCGTCTCAAGATCGAAAAATTGCTCGATCCCGATAACGACTGTGAAGTATCTGTCTGGTACACACTGGAGTAGTTTCTTGACTAGTGCAGAATAGTCAAGATCTACACCAAGACTGGAAAATCGACTGTACATATCACTGAGTTTACCGACAAACTCGTCAATGGGTTCCTGTTCCCTCATCCGCAAAGCATAAAATTCACTCTTCAATGTCTCCAACCGTGTCTTCTTTACTCGATCAGCAGCGAGGTATCTCGTCTTGAGGCTCTCCCAAATTTCCTTTGTTTTCTTCTTCTTCGCAATCTGAAGAAGAACATCTTCAGGTATTGCGTGGAAGATATAAGCACGCGCCTTTTTATCCTTTCTCGGATTAATCTCCTCTTCCTCCACTGGTTCGACCGCCTCCCACAAATCTTGGACATCTAGAATTGCCTATATTTTTATTGCTAATATTGTGTAATTGGAAGAATTCAGCATCGAAAAATTAAACGGTATTCCGCCGCTTTATTTTGACACGCGTTGAGGAATAATGAACATTTTTTTCCTTTAAAAAAAAAAATTTCCTTTTAAAAAAACAATTTTTTTTACAATATCTCTCTTTTTTTTTTTGGAAAAAAAATATACCCTTTGATTCTACGTGTTTTCAATTATCCCTCAATTCGAAATATAACCTTTGACCTAGATCTAGGGTTAGCATAAAATGGATATTCCTCTTTCACTTACCCTTTTTTTCTTCCTTACCGCCGCCGCATCTATTCCCCTCTCCTCTCGCCATCTCCTCCTCCTCTACATGCTATCTCCTAAACCCATACTCACTTTCACTTTCTTTCTGGTGAAATCGTCGATCCGAGATTAAAAGACACCAAAACTTGGGGGAGAGATAGACGAAGCCGAGGAGATCGAACCATCTCGTGGCTATTCGCCAAGGCAGATGTTCCTCGGGAAGGCGTGGATCTCTGGTGGGATCGTCGACGGTGAATGTCCTGGCGACGGATTCAGTTGAGCCTACCTCGTCGGCTGCCGCCTCGGTCGATAACTCCTCGACCGACGGTGAAAACATGTTTTTGTTTTTTTCTTCATGTCAAGATTTAGCCAACAGTGACGATAAACAGTATCAAAGTAAAAAATAACGATTGATTGTTTTATTTGTGGGATTGAACCGGGGAGCACTTTCGACTCCGACAGCGATGTACTGTCAACTCAGATAACGTATTACGACTCCCGGTTGACTTTCACGGTGTGTGTATTTTCGACTCCGGCGACGTATTATCGTTCTCGACGATGTATCGTCGGCTCCGATAGACACAATGTCGATTCTGACGGACGCACTGTCGACTTCAACGACGATAGACGTATGGTTGACTCAGACACAGATGATGATGATGGTGATAAAAGGATGACAGTGACACAGTGGGAGGAAAAGAAGGGTTAGGGCTAGGGTTGGATTTGATTGAAGATAATATATTTTGTATTATAAAGACAAAGTTGGATTTTCATATATATATTTTAGGTGATTGATTGATAATTGAAAAAATAATATATGATCAAATAATAAATAAAATTAAAAAATATAATCAAATGATAATTCTCTCTATAACATTCTACCTTTTCATTATTGAACATATATCTTCGAGAATTTTATTCTCTCATTAAATAAGGTAAATTTTTTTAACATACATTTATATATTTAAATTAAGTTATGAGTAATGCTTCACGATAGATTCATGTAAAACAATGCTTAATAAATATGTGAATTGATGTTAAACTTTTTTTTATTGGGATATTAGACTACTCCTTCCGTTTTATAATATAAGCTGTTTCAAAATATATGCAACTTTAATAATCTTTTTACATAAAAAAATATCAAAACAATCAACATCTGTTATAATCCATTAATTTTTCTCAAAAATGATACAGTAAACCACACTCATCAAAAAAAATATTCTCTCTTCATCAATTCACACAAATTCAACACATATATAAATTTACGTATCGGATCAAACGCTGTTTATATTTTGAAACGAAGAAAATATGTTTTAATAAATGTGAATATTCTGATGCCCTAATTTTATCGAAAAGCAAAAAAGATAAAAATATATTTATAAAAATGTGTGTTATCATAAAGAAAAAAAAGGTGGAAGGAAAAAAAAATGAAAAATCCATTTGGTGACTAGAGAAAACTTTGGAAGAGTAGCCTGTTGACGAGGGAGGGGATTGGAAGAGTAGTCCACAACTACTTTTCAGGTTATTTGTTATTGTATGTGCCAGACCTTGGCCCGATACATATTTTGCTCCAAAATGCGGGACAAATCCAAACAAATTATAGGGCCAACGGACGGATATGATGATGATATGAGTTGATATGATGAAAATATAAATAAATATATAAACAAAAAAATTTGAAAAAAATGAAAAAACAAAAATAATGATGAAATGAGTTGATATGATATGATTATAAAATGAATATATTTTAATAATTTAATTTAAAATAAAATTAATATATTTGTTTCATAATGTTTACATCACTTATATATTTTATATTATTTTATAAGCATGAATATAAATTTTGATTTTATATTCAATCATTTCTGATTGTTCCATAATATATATTAAGTTAAAATACATAATTTACACAATTATTAATTTTTCACTATAAATTTATAAAAAAAAATTACGTTTGATTATCGTTATATGCGTGTTAAACTTTACATCGACACGTGTGTCAGGTCAAAATATTACAATAATTTTAAAATGTAGATAATATTAAATGAAAATTGATATTTTCAAGACAATGTATTCATAAAGGATTTTTTTCTTTTGATAAAAATATTCCCTCTCACTAACATAATAACAAACCTGACCTTAAAATTAACATTTTTCTATTATATAAAAAAATATTTTAAAAACTGTTATAATTAAAATAAAATAAAAAAACGTAAAATATCATCATTTGGACAGAATGGGTATCAAACCAACACAAGGATAAAAACTACTAGGACAACTATCTCATTTCATTATCTCGTGTACTACAAAGACAATTACACAGTACTACAAAGCGAAGCAGGTAGTCTGAAAACCGATATTTCTCTCCCCCAAATCCCAATCTCTCATTCTCCCTTTTCATCAGTCACGCGCAAATTCAACAAGCCCTCTCTCATCTATCCCATGGCGTCGCCGTCGTCGTCGCCGTTGCCGGAGGATCCTCGAAGGGAGCCGGAATCCGAACCGGAACGGGAACAAGAAGTGATTCACAAGACGAAGACGATACAGTTTCGCGGCCGGAGTCTCCCCATCGTCCTCCAAAACGACAATGGCCCTTGTCCTCTCATCGCCATCTGTAAATCGAATCAACTCTCTTCTCATTTTCTGTCTCGATCTTGTTTGTTCGTTGAATGTTGATTGGATTCTCGCTTAGGGTTTCTTCGTCTGTTCTGTTTCTCTTATCATCAAATGGGAGTTGTGATCGATAATTGGAATCGGATTGGATTGTGTTGCTTAGATTAGGATTCGGAGGATGATTTGATTGGATTGTTTCGTGGAATGGAATTATCGTGTATGTGTGTGTTTAGTTGTATTTGGATTATGGAGAGGGTTGATTTGGTGAGAAATGATGATTTCGTTGTGGTTTTGTGCTTGAGGGGATCTTTGGATGCTCTTCCTGGAGGGAGAAATGGAGTGTTTTTTCGTTGATTGTGGAATGGTTATGGCCCTGTGGAGTTTGATTGGGCTGTCGAAGGTGTCTGTTGAATTAGGGCTGTATTTGATGAATTTGTGTACATGTCTGTGTTATTGACCGTGTTGTTTGGTGTTGAAATAGGGAATGTGATTCTTGAAGCTTTAAAATCTGTGTGTGGATCGAAGTGATGCTGTCTCTATATTCAAGATTTGATGATTTCTTGTGTTGCTGTGGTTTATTTTTGTGAACATGTTCGTCAAAATGTTCTGATTTCTAGAACTGTTTTTGTCTTCATCTAGGTAATGTACTTCTCTTGAAGAATCAGTTGACTTTGAGTCCTGATGTGGGTGAGGTATCGCAGCAGAAGCTCCTAGCTATGGTAGCTGAGCGGTTAATTGATTCAAACAATGATCTCAAGGTGATGATCTATTGGGTGCTTGATGGTACTTGGTTTCAAGTGTCTGATGATCAATTTTAATGATGCAGGATAAAGATGAAGGTTATGTTGAAAATCAACAGCGCAATATCTCCGATGCGATTGATTTGCTCCCAAGGCTGACTACAGGGATTGATGTGAACATAAAATTCCGCAAGTCGGTTCTTGTCTCCATGTTTTTCCCTTCCCACCATATTTTGTCATAACTTCCTTATTTGAGCTCTTGTTTGGTTAAAGTGGGGTTGATTTTGGATTCTTGCAGGATCGATGAATTTGAATTTACTCGAGAGTGTGCAATTTTTGATCTGCTTGGAATTCCATTGTATCATGGCTGGTTAGTTGATCCTCAGGTATGTGCAGGAAAACTTTTATATGCCATAGTTGGATAGTCTTTATGTTTTTGCATAAATGTTTCCTATTCCTTGTTATTACTGATCTACTTTCCCTTTTACTGATATGATAGTATGCTCTTAATTTTGTCAAAATCATGTACAATCACCTTGGCAAGAGTGGTTCCTTGGATTACCATTTGATGAATCAATAACGAGGCTAAAAAGAGAGTGCATTTTTTCCAGGAAATTTGTCTTATTCTCACAATGTTGTTGGATTCCACATAAAACAATAAATCACTGTTGAAAAACAAATTGATGAAACGGTACATTTGGTACTCGATGTTCTTGTGGACTTGTGGTAAATGAAAAGTCTTGTATACTGATGTTCCTGACAGGTTGGGGTAAAGAGGTGGGAGGGGATCGATGATGAAATACTTTATGATATTGCTATCTCTTAATGGTATGTTAGGGCTCGGTAGATGTTATTAGTACAATTGCAGGATGTCTTTAAGATATTTTGTCTGATCAGTTTGTCATTGGAAGATGACGTCTATTCTTTCTAACAGGATGATAACAATTGTGTTAAGATCTAATTTTTATGGGCCCGTGAGTAAAGGTGTTCATATTTTTCTCACGTCATGAATTTGGAGTTTGGACAAGAGATGCTACTGAACCATATTGGCCCCGACAGTTGCATCACGCTTTTATACCTATTTTTGTTTCTCTCTTTTTCTTTTTCTTTTTTTTGGGGGGTGGGGGTGGGGTGGGGAATCATAGCATCTGACACTTCGTAGGTTCCGGTTTGTGAACTAGCCAACTAGGTTTTACAGTTATGCACTTATACTGTTATACAGTTTACTAGTGCCTGGCTAAACGGTGGTAGAAAGACCAACAAATTGAACCATTCAAGTTGTGCAGCAAATAGCAGATTGACATTGATGTAGTAGAATGATGTTTGGGAGTAGTTGATTGGCTTGGATCTGGCTTTGAAGATGATCTTTCTTTGTAGCTGTGGTAATTAATTTTTTTAGTGCAATTAAATGCTGCAGTAGCAACGTTAAACTGTTTAGGCCTTTGTGAGTTATTTATGGAGACAATAAAAGTCACATTAGTTCTTTAAGGAATTTCCTTCTGGACTGTAGCCTCAATAGATTTGCACACTGATTTCATAGGACTTAGGTTTTAATTGGTAAGTTTTTTGTAGGACACTTGATGCTTATTTATTTTTGTATGAACTCGGTAGTGAGATCAATTTCATAAGGCCTGTAACCACCTTGAATTCAGATATGCTGGTGATTATAGGCGCATGTTTTGTAGCTGAGCGTGTCTTGACGATTGATGTTAGGACTGATAAGCTGTTGTTATTCATAATAAGGTTATGGATATGTTTGTAAGAGGATTTAGTAGTTATTTATAGCTGTGCTATTGGTTTTTTTTTTCCAGACAAAGATCATATAGAATGTATTCCATAACAAAGAACAACTGCTCTCACCTGTTATTTCATGGGGTTAAGAAAGTTGATTTAGTAATAAAGTGGGGAAGGAAGAGTAATCCTGGAATGAGTTCCTTTTATTCTGACCAATGGGTTATTGTTGAACAGTTAATTCATATTCGGTCTTAGGTACTGTATTAAGGGAGATTATTTGATGTGCATTTTTTTTCTTTTTCCTGGCTGTGTTTTTTTGGTTCCTTCCTGTTAAGGTGTTGCTTATCAAGTGGTGGTTTCTTTCTTCATTGTAGAGCCTAATCGCCATCCATTTCATATTCTTTTTTCTTTAAGAGGAAAATTATATGACCTCTTTTTATCTAACCTTGAATTGTTCAAGAAGGTGTTGCTTGCACTTTTATGGCTGTCAAATTATATGACCTCTTTTTAGCATGGAAATGTTTTTTTTGCTTAGGAAGTATTTGTTGTAGTCTTTCAGAGCAAGGTTGACTTGCCTTCGTGGCTTACTGTATTGTTCTCATTGAGCTCAGAGCTCATCTGTGGTATGGTTCCCACTGCAAATGTGAAAATGCTTAAAGATGGTGGCTTTTGCACTAGATATTCTATTATTCTAGAATGAGCACGGACTGCTCAGTGCTTATGAACTGATCTAAAGAAGGTGCATATGTGACAAATTGGTTAATTGGTTTTGTCGCTACATGTTTGGATTATTCAGAAGCTTTTTGAGCTTTCCTGCTTGTGACTTGGTTTTTGTAGCTGGCAGGACTTCTCTTTTTGAATCTTTGGTTTCATTTAAATAAATCAATGAACACGATTAATTCTACCTGTTATAGTTGTGCGGAGTTTTATCTTATATTAAGGTAATAAACGGTCATTCTGTGTTATTTCTGTTAGGATCATGAGACTGCTGAGGCAATCGGCTCCAAGTCTTATAATACTCTCACAGGGGAGCTCGTCTCTCTGGAAACTCTAAAAATGGAACAGTTAAAGGCACCTCAGGAAGATCCTGTTGATTTTGTTGCTTCTACTACAGCGACCTTGGGTGTTCCTTCGCCATCCCTTTCAAGGGCTAAATCCTTTGAGGACTCGCCCTGTTCTCCCTCTGCAACGCTGAAGAAGAGGAAGGGAGATACTGAAGAAGAAGAAGAGCTGTTGAGAGTGTTAAAAATTTCAGAGGCAGGGCTGTCCACTGTCGAGAATGATTCTCTAGCTCCCATCTCCTCCAATGAAGATGTGGCTGTAAATTTTGATAGCGAAGCTCATTCGTTAAGTTTTCAACCTTCAACCTCTGTAGATATGTTGGATCAGTATCCAACTTTTTATCAGGATCCCTCCCTTCGTGGCGGAAGCAATATTCCTAGTACCTCTGGCAGTAATCTGACTCCCCCTGCAAGCATCCCTGAACCAGAAGATATGTTATCTTCAAAAGTTGCTGACGTTGAACAAGGTTCGTTGCCTAGTGACTCAGCTTGCCAGTCTATTACCAACGAACTAGTCCAAGAAGAAACCCTCAGCTCCCCCTTACCTGAAAAAGATGCTGATGACTCACAAGAAGGATTGCTTACTCTTTCGTCTGATGTGACAAGAGAATTTGTTGAGAAGAGGGAGTCTCCTTCGAATTTTCATGGTGCTGAACCTTTATATGAAGGCGAGGAGTGCATTTTGGATTCTAGGGCTACTGCTTGCCAGGATGGGGAGCCTGTATATGAAGGAGAAGTACTTCTTGCAGAGCAGGCTGATAAAGGCTCAGGAGATGCTTCTGGTGCAGGTCCTGTAAATAAAATTACTCCATGGCAAGGTAACTGCTACTCTGCTTCCACAAGTATGCAAATTTTCATTCCTAGATTTCTTCTTGCATCTGCGATATGAGACATTCTTTTATCATACACTGTTGTGATCTTCATTCAATTTATTACAGGAGAGCTGGTCAGCGAATTCTTGAGAAACAATTCTAGTCAGCTGACTATCCATGGGTATATATTTTGGCCTTTTATGGTTATTTTCCTTATTACTGAACATGTTAATGCAAGTTCTCTTCTCATCGTGGCTTTATATTATTTTTGCAGCTTGTTTTCTTTGAGAGAAGGTCTACATGAAAATGAGCTTTGTGTTTTCTTTCGTAATAATCACTTCAGTACCATGTTCAAGGTCTGGTAACTCATTATCTATTTTGGTTACCCTTGGCATCTGACCACAGTTCTCAGTGTCATATTTTCTCATTGTTATTTATTGCACCTTGTCTGCAGTTTGAGGGGGAGCTTTTTCTCTTAGCTACTGATCAGGGATACCTAAATCAGCCTGATTTAGTTTGGGAAAAATTAAATGAGGTGAGATGGATGTGTTTCTTCGATTATCTTTATGTTACTCTTCAGGTGTCATCTAAGAAGATTAAGGCATTCGCTAAATTAAGATGATGAACTGAAAATAATTGTTGCATTTGAAAATTCTTAAAACATAATCGTTGCAATTGTAACCTTTTATTGCCTCCCTTTGTTTGCCAATTGACTTTCTATGGAAGGAGGAAGATACCAGTTAATGTAATATGATAATTCATTAAACTATTATTTCTTGATATGGTCAAATTGTGGCTGGGAGGAAAAAATAAGAAAGAGAGAAAAAAGAACACAACATTTCTATCGAGAGTAAAGAAAATGTGTTTCATGACTTTGTGCAACTGCTCCTGCACGTAAGGGCGGAGTTGTTGTTTTGCGCGGGGGGCGGGGGTGACTTTATTTGGTCTTACCAGTTCATTTTTTGGGTAATTGAAAAGGTGCGTGCTATGACCTAGGCATTCAATGACTGAAAAGTCTTGCCTTAACTCACCAAGGGAGGAAATATTGCACCTAGTGCACTTCTTTGATTAACAGTATCCAGATTATTATTAAGATTTGTATAAAGAAACAACATTGTTCTCTCTTTCACTTCCTTTTCCTTTTTTTCCCCATCCCTTCAGTTGTGCTGATTTTTCTCACCAAGATCTAAATTCATGCTAATTTTTCGTTCTGCCCTACATTTTGTAGGTCAATGGAGATACTCAGTTCATGACAAGTACCTTCAAGGAATTTAGGCTAGAGAGCGTCGGTGATAGCATATGGGACGGACAAAATACTGTTTCGAGTTCTGCTGTATGTCCCTTATTCCCTTTATCCATGTGCCCTAAGCCTGTGGCTTATGTGCTTGGTGTATTGTCAGTGCTTAGATGAGCTTATTAATTCACATCTGTGTGTTTTCCATAAAGAAGTTAGATGAAATCAAATACATATTTGCCTTACGTACCAATAGAAAGCATTGTCATTGGCATATTAATTGAATACAATTTTAAGATTAACCATGTTCGCCCTTTTCTCTCTCCCTCTCGCCCCATTACCTGTCTTTTCTGCTGCTTCACTCCTTCCAACTCCCACCAGCACCACTGCCACCACAAATAATAATAGAAAACAGTCCATTGGTCTGCATTTATCCATTACTACTATCATTGTGGCATACAAGCTATTTTTGTTTCTGTGCTGCTGCAGGACAAGTGCCTTTCTGAACACAAGTGATGCTAAGATACCAAAATAATAATAATAATAATAAATAAATGAATAAATAAAATCAAGAGACCCCTTATTTCAGGATGCATATGTGACTCATTACTGTCAGCCATTAGAATCTGATCAAGTGTTTCCTTTTGCTTTAGGACTATCTGGGTGGCATATGTAATCCAGGTGAAGGCGCTTCAACTTTTCAGTAAGTTGCTAACTCTTTCTAGGCTTTCAAAACCTTCAAAGGTGTCATCATTGTAGGTTTCCCTCGGTAGGTTATGCACTAGTCGTGGACAAGGATGAGATTTATCCCTCTCTTTCTTCAGCAGCATTGCCTTTTTAAAGAGCAGTTTTGGATCTTTCTTTCCCAAATTATAAAAATTAGAAGACATCTTTGATTTCTTTTGTCCACTTTTTTCATTTATCTTTTTTACTTTTTGTTTTATAAAAATTTAAAAGAATCTGAGAATTCCTTTGGCTCCTTACAACTTACAGAATTTGTATAGCTAACTCATCTCTTTGCTCTTGATGTATATCATGGAACAGATCAGATCGGCTCTTGGCTGAGAGTCTACAACAACAGGAATATGAGCAGCAAGAGCAACAGCGTACTCCTAGACCAGCACCTAGCAGCAGTTCAAGGCTGATGACAGGTCCCCAGGTAAATCTTGAATAGCTTGTCAACTTATGGTGTCTTGGCTCTGTGCGTTGCCGTTCATAGTTTGATAGCTCCTATTGCACTTATTGCTTATGTGCTTCATTCTCTTGTCCTTAATCAACTCCATAGTGGCAGTTCAGGGGCTGACAACAGGTCTTCAGGTAAAGTTTGAATGAGTTATCAACTTATCATGGCTTGCTACTATGTTACTTTATACTGTTTGCTAGCTGCTTTGCTCTTATTCAAACTTCATCGTTCATTTTACCTAGCAATTATACAGTTTAGCTGTATATGTTCTCGTGGTTTGTGGTTTGTTAATCAGTAAGTTTGACAATGGTTTTAGTAACCATTCCTTCTAGTTACTATCCTCTTTTGCTTCTCTTCTTCTCTTCTCGTCTTCTCCCTTGAAGCTGGTCGTGTGCACCAGTATATGGATCTATATCTACCTACCTAGTGTAAAATAAATGGAAACAACTACCCTTATCCTCATAATAATTCGTGAATTTTTGTTGTTGGTTGTAGTGGAGCCCATGTACATTCTGTGTTTGTTTGATAAGATTTGAGAGATTGTAAAACTTGGGATAACTGTTGGTCGTGAGACCTGTACTTTGTTATTCTATTCCATATACACCAAATTTCTAATACTCCATTATGTTTCGTTTTGGGCATGGTAACTTGTTAGTATTTGACTGTTTATTCGAGTCACTAATAAACTTCTACAAGATGTAGAGTCATATAGGGTAGTATTTGAAGTGTTTAATCTCGAGACTGAACAGCGGCCATCCCTTATCACTATTTAAGTATTTAATGGTCAAAAAAATTTGTGGAAATTAATATAATATCTAGACAGAAATTTTTGGCCCTTGAGGCCCAAGAATGAAACAACGATAGGATAAAAATTTACATTGGACCATCATTAGACCTTTGCTTTGTTGGTTATCTTGAAAACGAACATGTCACATCTATAATGTTATATCCTATATCTCATTCTAATTTCTGAATTTGGCAGTCATCCTTTTTCTTGAGACACTGAGATATCCTATCTTGTAATTTCTATTTGATTACTTTGATGTGAATTTGCTACCGTCATTCTGTGGGCGGACATGGCTGTATAAAGTAGTTGGAGGCTTCTCTGAGAACTGCAGTGTATTCAAATTTTTGGTTAGGTTGGAAAATATGGTCGTGTTCTGATTGTAGTGCTTCTGCTGACGCAGAAGTTCCATTGTCATTTTTCACGTGTATGGGTATTTCTTGTGATTTAAATGCTACATGGCAGACTAATGGTTGTTAGCATGAGATGGACTCTCAGAGCCGCAATCATTTTGGCCTTCTTTCTCTTCTTGAAAATGGATCTGTAACTTCTTTTTGCTAAATCTTATATGCAGGTTCCTAGAACGAGTGCCAAACCGTCTTCTTCGTCGGCATCGTCGTCTTCACCGAAGCAGAATTCAAAACGGAAGGAGAACTGTAGTATCATGTGAGGTCATCAGATGGATGACAGCTTGTTATATGTTGTCGGTGGTACATTTGGTTAATTTTTGGTGTCACATGCATAATGGCCTTTGATGATATGCACAAAAAAAATCCTTTTTTCTCTCCTAGATCAGGTGACATCTTGTTGGATGGTATTATTTCTTGTGGTTTTGTAAATAATCAACAGTTGTATATCGCAGTTGGTGCGGTTACGTGCAATACAAAGGCGAGGCTACTTTCAGGATCCCTCGCCTCTTCCTTTTACGGTGTACAGGTTATCAGTGGAAAACATCATTGTAAGAGGTTGCCTTACATGGTTATCTTTCGGCAATCAAATTTTTCCTTGTATGTTTTTGATTTGTTGTTTCTGCATTATGTATCTTGTGAATGAAGAGTGCCTGTCAGCATTCCTTTTGGTTGTGTTGTGCTTCACCGACTGTTCGCATAAGAACCTGTGATTGCCTGGTATTCTCATTGTAGCGATTCCTGCCCTGGCCACACAGGCATGAGGGTCTTCTATTCGTTTCCAAGCAGTTGGAGTCAACTGCAGACAATGCTGATGGTATGTACCTGATGCTAGGGCATGGATGACACCACTGGGGTGTCGCCTGGAAGCTGAATGATGTGTTATCTTCAACTGCAGCCTTCCATCGAGAGTGACAACTGCAGTGTTGCTTCTGCTAGTGTGTGCCACTGGCGGGGCGTGCAATAGCCAGACCTGGGGAGCAGGACAACCGGCTGTTGCTGCAGATTCGTGCCTAGGTTACATGCGATTGACTGAGTCATGCGTTTGGCTGGTGCTGCTTCACAGCTGAGACTGCATAGGTTATGCCTGCGTGAAGTCTTGCTGGTGCGCCCGTTGCTGTGTGGCTGACCCTTGGTCAAAACCGCCATAAATTTACAAGTTGAAAGAAAATCATGTGAACACACTATTCCGTCCCTCTCAATTACTTCTCCATTTTATGGCTCACAAGCGATTGCTTGAGAGCAAGAGGGACGGAAAAGCAGATGAACTCGCAGAACGAAGCTGGCAGTAACTGGTGTTGTGTTATTCTGATGCTGCTAGAGATGGAGAAGGTCTAGACTTATAATAACGATTATACATGTTTTATATTCCAGGATATAAATTTTGAATTCTGTGAATTAGAATCAGAGAGATCTTACAGGATAGGATAGCAAGTGCCATCTTGATTTATCTTTACTGAACCGTTGATTGGCAGAAAATTTCCAATAACTTGGAACTTTCACCTGGTGGGTGGTGAACAAAAGATGTCTTTGCCTATTCCTCTACCTACACATCACTATATTTAAATCACAAGTTGCAAGCTTGATTGACAGTTTCGCAGCTTTGCTTATCTTTCTCTGATTCAATTCAATCCAAATCAAACTTCATTGCATCCACCTCTTCTGTTTCTATCAAGCATTTGACTTTTCCCGTTCATCACCAATCCAATCATCATCTCGTTGACATCTTCTCTCTCTTTGCTTCATTTCCCCGTTGCCCAGTATCTTCATCTCTACCATTCCCCATTTGCTCGACACCAAGATTCAGCTCGCTGCAATTCCATCTTTGTATTGCTGTTTTTGCTGGAGGATTTCAGTTGGTTTCGCATATTCTTTGATGGGTTGGGTTTGCTTGTTTATATTTAGCTGAATATCAGATGCTTGTTGAGTTTCCTTATAGATATCGGATTATTTATTCCCAAGTAGCGTTTCGCATACAGGGTTTGCATATGATAGAATGAAGTGAGATATTTTGTGTGGGATATTGGTTTATTTTGTGTTTGGGGGATATGCTAAAATGTCACATTATAGTCATGCGCCTAGTACATCTCATGATCGGTCACACCACGGCCAAGGCCTCGAGCGTGTACCATTTGAGAACCACAACAGATCCCTGAAGATCCTGTTGTTACATGGCCATCTTGATATTTGGGTCAGAGAGGCAAAGAATCTCCCCAATCTGGATCTGTTTCATCAGACGTTGGCTAACATTTTCAGCAAACTGCCCAGGAACATGTCCGACAGGGTGACGAGTGACCCGTATGTCACTGTCTCGGTGTCTGGTGCTATAGTTGCAAGGACCTTTGTGATCAGGAATAGTGAAGACCCAATATGGATGCAGAACTTTCATGTGCCTGTGGCTCATTATGCTGCAGAAGTTCATTTTGTTGTAAAAGATGATGACCTCGTCGGTTCGCAGATTATTGGTTTCGTGAGTATTCCTGTGGAGGAATTATACTCGGGGAAAAGGGTCGAAGGGATGTTCCCGGTGGTGAATGAGAAGCGAAATCATTGGGAGTCTGGTGCTGCATTAAGTTTAGTGATTCAATACACCCCGATTGCACGTATGCAGCAATATCAGCTCGGTGTTGGATCAGGTCCTGAGTATCATGGAGTTCCGAGGACATATTTCCCACTAAGAGGAGGTTGTAAAGTCACTCTTTACCAAGATGGACATGTTGAAGATGGTATACTTCCGAGCTTGAGGCTTGACAACGGCGGGCATTATCTGCATGGTAAGTGCTGGCATGACATCTTTATCGCTATTTCTCATGCTCGTCACTTGATATACATCACAGGATGGTCAGTGTACCACCTAGTTAGACTAGTTCGAGATTCTCATTCCGTCAACAACACCACGTTAGGCGATCTTCTCAAATATAAGGCTCAAGAGGGTCTGAGAGTGCTTCTCCTTGTGTGGGATGATCCGACATCCCGAAGCATTTTGGATTTTACAACTGTAAGGAAGTTCCTATTTCCTCTTTATAGTGACCGTTCTGGTTGATGCCGTCTTCTTCTTCTTCTTTTTTAATAATTGAAGCACATAACAGCCTCCATAACTTAGCCAAGATAATTGGCAAGAGAGGCAAGAGCAAACAAGCTTTAGTAACTACGAACCAAAACATAAAATTCAAAGATTGAAAAGTTGACCCCTTGAATACGACACTTATCATCCAAACTCCCAAGTCGACCATGAACCGGCTTCTTTCAATACTTCAAGCGTAAGCATCATATCAGCGGAACTCCTTTACTCGGCCTGTTCTGGTTGATGACTTGAGCTGTAAAGATGTAGAAGTATAGTTGCTTCTTCTGAGTTCTGAGCGAATTTTCCTCTGCAAATGCTATTTTTGATATCCTCTGTTCAATCATAGTTCTTGTTCTTGCTTATTCTTATTTGAGTTATGAGGGGAGGAGATTCTATTTAAGGAAAGCGAAAACTGATCTTCTTATGTAACTTTTAGAGATGATATAAGCAATACAGTTGTTAAATGGTGGGTAATGCTATAGTATATGTTTCTTAGGTTCTCCTTTTAATTTTATTATATGCAGGAAGGCGTCGTGCACACCAATGATGAAGTGACTCGCCAATTCTTCAAGGACTCATCGGTGCACGTGATACTTTGCCCACGGTATAGTGAGAAAGGGCACAGTTTGATCAGGAGGCAGGTAGGCTAATGAGACCAAAATTTTTTTTCTTGATTTGTTCAGACATTATGAACCGCTTCGAGTTTTCTCTCTTTTATCTTAAATCCTCAGGAAGCTGAAGCAATCTATACACATCATCAGAAGACGGTAATAGTAGATGCTGATGCAGGTCATCATAATCGAAAGATAGTAGCCTTTGTTGGAGGTCTCGATTTGTGCAAGGGGCGGTATGATACTCCAAGACACCCCATTTTTCGGACACTGGAAACTTTACACAAGGATGACTATCATAATCCCAATTTCACGGTATGTCCAATTACTTTCCGAAGGGCATGTGCCAGAGTTCAGTAACCACACGGCTCAAATATTATCAACAACAGCAAAGATTTATATTCAAGTTTATAAAAAATTTCACCCTTTTAGTTAGCTCTACCTATTAGACTTGCAAATTGCAATTCTAGGTGACAATGATAATGTGGAAGATACCTCCGCTTTCTTTCTTTCATAGATATTGCATATTTAGCATAGTGCAAATTCCGTGTTTTTTTTTTTTTTTTTTTTTTTTTGGGGGGGGGGGGGGGGATGTTGGTTGTTGTTCTTTTATCACTTGCCTGATAAATATTTTGCTGCTTTATGGCTGTCTTTTATGACAGAAGATACACCGTTCAGCTAAGTTCAATGTATATGTTTTGGACTCTCCTGATAATGTTAAATGCTATTGACCAGGGACCTACTCATGGTTGCGCAAGAGAAGCATGGCATGATTTGCACTGTAAGATTGATGGGCCAGCTGCATATGACATCCTGACTAACTTTGAGGAACGTTGGCTGAGGGTGGCACAGCCTCATGGACTTCATAAACTCATGATTTCTCATGATGATTATTTGCTAAAGATCGACAGGATCCCGAGCTTTGTAAAATTTTCAGATAGCTCACACAATGATGGAGAGGCTTGGCATGTTCAGGTATGTTATAATGTTGAGACTTCAATCTTTTATGTTATATAAGAGCCTACCATGCGTTTGCCATGTAAAACCTAAGGTATGTGGGCTCAACGTACAAAGTTCATTTTTAAGATAAAAAACTGGGTTGTAAATTGAGCCATCGTTGGACCTAGAGTTATTGTTATCGTTCTTATGGTTGCGGTTTATTCTATTCTAACTGGCTTTCGAAATATGGTTAGGTTTTCCGCTCGATAGACTCCAACTCTGTTGAAGGCTTCCCCAATGATCCAAAAGATGCAATTAACAGGGTTAGAGAACATTACACCCTTTAATACATTCTACACTTACTGTTATAGCCTTGAATGATCAAACTTACATTGTCTTACAGAATCTGTTATGTGGGAAGAATGTATTTATAGACATGAGCATACAAGCAGCATACATACATGCCATCAGGTCTGCACAACATTTCATTTATATCGAGAACCAATACTTCCTTGGTTCATCATACAATTGGAATTCTCACCGAGACTTAGGTGAGCAACTTATGTGTAGATGCTTATAAAATGGGTGTGTAAACTTCCAGTAAAGTCATGAAGCTCTGCAAATTGCTTATTTTGAGACCGGAGTAAGTGCTCATAACGAGTTACAGCATCATTTGCATTTTAAGCGCCTCATGCCAAATCATCTAGAACTGCATGAGGCTAAATCCCTTGACTTAGTTTAATTATTGGATTTTGTGATTTGTCTTGATTTTTCTCTTCTTCTTTTTTTGTTTTTTCTTTTTTTGGATTTTATGTTGGCATTTCTCTTCGTATTTTATTGTGACTTTGCGAGTATTGGCAATATCGGAAAAACTTTCTGAATGAAATTTATGCAGGTGCAAATAATCTGATACCAATGGAGATTGCTCTCAAAATTGCCAATAAAATCAGAGCCAATGAAAGGTTTGCTGTATATGTCGTTATTCCGATGTGGCCTGAAGGTGATCCGAAGAGCATCCCCATGCAAAGGATTCTGTTTTGGCAGGTCAGGTGAAGTGCTCTCAAATTTGGTATCATGGATTGTTTCTATGGCAAGTTTTGAGCCTGATTTCTCAATAAGGAAACACAGGCTTAATCATTTTCCTCACCCAAGTAGTAGTTGGCATTCGGATGTGCATTGAATAACTCCGCCTGTACATGGATAGGCCTGCATACATTTCAAATAACTGCTCGCAGCAAAGCAGCCATCATACATGCCTGGGCCAAAAACAGTCGATCATATGGTCACAAGTTCTGTAACTTGGAACCAATTTGGTGACAGAGGCTCGAACCAGTAAAATGGAAGCAGAAAATCGGCACATTTTTCTGAGTCGTGAATTGTGTTTCTGATTCTTGCACTCTTATTTACTGCAGTATAAAACAATGCAAATGATGTACGAGATAATATACCAGGCATTGGTAGAAGTAGGACTACAAAAGAAATATGAACCTCAGGACTACTTGAATTTCTTCTGCCTGGGAACGCGTGAGGTACTTGATGAACATAGCACAGAACCGAATACAAGTTCCTCTGCATATGACTCTCCTCAAGTGCGTGAAACTCCTCCTTTCTTCAATCTTATACAGAAAACTTAAGCACAAAATTAATGAATGTGTCATACTTTTATGAACTAGGCTCGCTCGAGAAAAAGCAGGCGCTTCATGATATATGTTCATTCAAAAGGGATGGTGGTGGACGACGAGTACTTGATACTGGGATCGGCAAACATCAACCAGCGGTCAATGGACGGGACAAGAGACACTGAGATAGCTATGGGAGCTTATCAGCCTCAATATACTTGGGCAAGAAGACAATCTAGCCCATATGGACAAGTAAGTCTCAATATATTAATTTGCATGACAAATTTGTCATAATTTTGATTCTTTCAGTTACAATACCCCACCCAATGCAGTGTGCCTAAACTCTTAATATGGGATTTCAGATATATGGATACAGGATGTCGCTGTGGGCGGAGCATCTTGGGAGCATCGATGATTGTTTCAGGCATCCGGAGAGTCTGGAATGTGTGAGACGGGTAAGGTCGCGAGGTGAGCACAACTGGAGTCAATATGCAGCGTCGGAGATTACTGAGATGAGGAATCATCTTCTGAAGTACCCGCTGGAAGTTGATCGAACCGGCAAGGTCAAGCCTCTTCATGGATGCGAAACATTTCCTGATTTTGACGGGAAGATCATGGGTTCATTCGTTGGTATTCAGGAAAATCTCACCATTTGATTAGTTGTGCTTGTGCATTCGGACTCAAGACTTGTAGAGTATGAAGCCGGATGCTTATAATCATGTTCAGGCTCAGACCTGTATCTCTCAATTCTGATTATTATGATTATTGTTCATTTGATTGTAACTACATTTTTGTTAACTAGGGGCGGTCCTCGTCGAGTAAATGGTCAGAAAAATCATGTTTTATAGTTCGTGAAGACGGCATTGGTCGTGAATCTATCAGGATCATCTGAACTTTTGTTATCTCAAGTCATGGATTCCCACATAACGAAGTTAACTGGTTATTCCAGCTTTAACTCTTCTCCGTTTGTAATCTGACATGATTTAGACCTTGGTAGCATAGATTAGAGCATATCATCTAAAATCCCTCTTGTCATCATGTTCACACGATGTCACAATCCCTGTAGACGAAGGAACGAATCCTGTCCCTACGAGTTACGACCCATCGACGGCCGAGATCAAGGCAAGAGAGTGGGCCTGGGCCGCTTGGGGTGTCCATGTTGATAATGTATGTGGTGGATGACCACACAACTCAAGGAGGGGGGGGGATTGGAATTGGAAGGTCCCATGGGAGAGAAGAAAATTACGGCGAAGGATGGTCCAAAGTGGGGACACAATGTTAATAGTGGGGTCACCTTTGTACTTGGTGAAAATGGCCTCAGCCCACTCAATCGTACTACTGCCCTCTATCGCATCTCAAAATGTGGGCTAGATCATTATTTCTTTATATTCTATTGCAATATTGCCCACCAAATCAAAGGACCAAACCCCATCTGTGGGTCCTACAAAAACAACCCATATCCTTTTCCAGCTTTCTCTCTCTTTTTATTATGTTCTCGTGTTTGGAATAATCCCCTAATAACTATCTCATAATAATTAATTTTTTTTGTTAGAATTCATGTATGTTTTATTTTTTATATATAAAAGATTAAATTATTTTTTTGGTTGTGTGAAAGTAAGAAAAAAAATAGGAAGAAAAGTGATAGTGAAATAAGTTGAAATGATATAAAATAAAAAATATAACTATTTTGATTTAAAAAAAATTAAATAAAACAATTTTATAAATATTATAAGACACATCCAGAAGAAACAAATGTTCTATGAACTATGAGACGAGGGAGTAGGAGTAATTAACTATATGAGTAATTAGAGAATCATCTCCATCCCACATAGCAAGTGATCCGGATCAACAAGATCAATCTGTATGAGCTCAATAGTTCAAATCAACAAGGATAATGTGGTGATGAGTCCGTCAGTAAAAACTGATTTAAAAGGTCCTCCAAATATGTGAAGTATTCGGTTGATCAATTTAAAAAAAAATCTACACGAGTAATTAACTATGGTTTCAACCAAATTTATACTGTTACTCAGTTTTACTACAGTGACCGGATTCTTGCAAAAAAAAAAATGACATGACGACACCTTAAACAGCAGTCCGAAACCTGGGGTCCGAATCGGGTCCCAACAACAACCACCAATGGAGCGGCCCAAAAGCACCGGTCCCTTCAAGCACATAGAAAGCAAAATGGTGGACCCGCCCATCTTCCTCCGCTTTAAGTGGTCCCACGGCCTTGAGTGCGCGACAGCTGGCAACTGACCCCCCCTTATGGCCTCCCGCACAAATCCGTGTTAAATGTGAGTAATGGCAACCTAATCGAAACTTTATAACTATGGTTTGCTTGGTTTTGATACTGTTTTTTATTTTTTGTTTTCTTTTTAGATTAATCCAAGAATAATATTTAAGATTTTTATTTTATAAAAAATATTTTATTTGTAGATTGTTTGTGGTTTTTTTTTTACTCTTTTTGATTTACCATATTTTTAAGCGACATTATCGGACAACAGCTACAAAAACAGATCATTATATTGATGGAAAGATAAGGTTAGTGGGTCCCAGCACAGTTCAAAATGGGCCTGATTCGGCCCGCAACCGGGCAACTAACTTATCGCTAACGCCTC
>LIEC01010839.1:0-15913 GCA_001925005.1 Drosera capensis | reverse complement strand
CCCCCAAAAAAAAACGTTACAGTATCGTTTTTTCTTAATGTCCATCGAGGCTCCAAACATGACCAAGACCGGCTCACATCACAGATGTTCAATCTCCCCCGGTGGTTTATTCATCTGGTGGCGGCGACGTCGGCGGCGGAAGCGGCATACATTGGCATTCTGAAACATTAATCTAACGGCGAAAAAAAGAAAAAAAGAAAGGCAAAGAGTTGTGCAACTGGGTCTTTCTGTTTCGTGCTCTTTCATTCGGGGATGAGAGTCGCTGAATCGGGAGAACGACGTTGTTGCGCGGCGGGGGAATGAAGTGTGGCGGTCCGATTTCTTTCTTCTTCTTCTTCTTCTTCTTTTTTTTTTGTAGTAGCGTTATGCGCCTTGTGTATTAGAACAGTAATTTGTTCGATATTTTGATGTGTTTCGTTTTAATGTTCGTCTCTCCTGTATTGTATACTCTCGACATTGGATACTCTTCGTCCCATCGATGGAATGAGATTAATTTTTGTTTTAGATTTGAAGAGCATGAATATCACTTTAGATTGCTTAATGAACCGTATAAAGAAATATATGAAGGCTTATAAGATATAGGCACTATCTTCCATCATAATATTATATCGAAACTATTTTTTTATGTGTTCGGAAAATGGCGTAACATTATTATTATGCCGGATATTGAATCTATGGAGTGTTAGAGCATAGTTAAATTAACCCTTAATTGACGTTGTAAAGGAAAGCGAGGTAATCCTTCTGCCTGACAACCACTATCGATTGCGAGTGCTAAATTCTTAATAAATTTCCGATATTTGGGGGTGCAGTGCAGTGCAGTGGTCTAAAGATGAAGAATGGCAGTGAATTATCGAGTGGGCATTGGCATTGCAGCTGAAATGCCCTCTGCATATTCTTCTCCGTATTCATCATGCACCAAAGTACTCAATAATAATACTGCTGCTATCATTTAGGAGGGCTTTGGATATTCTTTTTGCCTCTTTCTCTCCCTTGATGTTGTATCCTTTGCTACATGCGCTGATAAGTGATGAGTCTGTCTGATCTTATAAGGTATTTATACGGGTGGGTCCTTTAATACTTGCTGTTGTATCCTTTACTAGTTTACTACATGCTCTTTCTAAACGCCGGAGCTCGATCTCGCGTCCAAAAGCTCAAGTGGTGGAAGCAAACCTCTTCGACATCGAGGACCTCGACGCATTAGGCGCCCTTTCACGGTATTGGTTTGGGCCAATTCTGGAGGGGTCTTCAATTGCTCAAACAGAATCTATCCTCCATGGGGTTTGACTCAACCAACCGCAGGACCGGGAAACAGCACACAACTCTCTTTGTCATTGATCCAAGAATTCGGGCAGGGTGACAGGACCCGAACTGATATCGGAGAACACGACACAGGAACCACAACAGGAAGGAATTAGAATCAAGCCTGAAGAGCACCTGTCTAGCAGCAGGTACAAAGTCAGCATGTGATTGCCTCGGTCAATTCCCGGCGATTCACAAGCACAACCGTTATCATCAACGATTCAATAAGTGGGAGATATCTGCAGACATGGAGGGGCAGCATCTCTGATTAATTGGAACGAATATCCATTCGCCAAATCATTAACTACAAATATAAACAGTGGCACCCAGCATTCTCTGATATGGTCGAGATCTGAAATGCACATGGCAAAAGACAAACTGTTAAAAAAGACCAGCAATCTCGCCTTGTGAATAAGCTACTGCTCCGACACCAAGTGGGTGATCTTTGTTTACAATAATTACAATACACGGGAACAACTCAGGTATAAGTCTCCCCATCCATCTTCAGCAACTCCTGGAAGAGAAGGAATGTGCGTGATTGCATCAGTAACTTATACACAATGACTGGATTTAATTTAATCATCTTCTGCAAAGCGGAAGTAAGCACTGGTGGATGAACTGTATTTCCAGGATGAGGCAGTCTCTCGGCCGTTTTGCTTAGATTAATGGCGCTTCGCAGGCTGGTCACTGCTCCTTATATATACAGATAACATTGTGTATTCGCCATATAGCAACTTTGTGCTCAATGTTAAGAAACTAAACGTACCATTCACTGGATTGATGACTAATATCATTTACCTAAAGCGGTGACACTTGAAATGAAAGATATTCTGGATATGGAGCTTAGCTTGGCCATACCAGCTTCAGGGTGTTTATGATATGTGCATTTATATCCTCAGGATATTCTTTAGTGTTTCCGCCTATGGTTGATTTTATCCATCATTTTTCTATAGTGCTACAAGAACATAATCCTGATATGCCACTTCAATCTTCACAAGATCAAATGATACCTTTCCCAAGAATTAGTTGGCTGAGGATATGTGGCAGATAACTTACTTGTTTCGTGGCAGCAACGGTGGACTGTTGCCTCTCTTTCTTCTCCCGCTGACACTCTCCACACCAGCTAGAAAAATCTTTCTGATACTTCTTCAGCTCTCTAAATACCGAACTGCTTTTCACACAAGAACAGGAAAGAGCCAATGAAAAGATCGAACAAACAACTATCTATTTTACACTATATAGACATATTTCAAATTCACAAAATATGCCAAAAAAAACAGAAGGAAATATATCAAGGTTCTTGAAGAAATCGCAAAGGGTATAACACTCTGTTTCATTTATGCTTCTTTGTACAACTTCCACTTCTCACTAGCATACTTGAGAAAATGCAAGATAAAGGCATGTACTACAGTTGGAACAGCAGAGACGAGCCATGACCAAACAAATCTATATATGAAGATACTTCTCTTTAGCAAGTCAATGGCTCAAGTGATGCAACAAAGCCAGAACCACTGAGAAAAAGCACTGACGCATGAAAAATACCTTCTGCACCATAAGATTAAGTTAGTCCTGTTCCCACCAGTTGTTGCCCTTGCACCATGACGATGACGACCACGATGAAGAATAGCGTGACCACGAACATGACAATAGTCAAATATTTCCTATTACATGGGAAGAAAGATGACTGAATGACAAGGGGCCTTCAAGAATACAACTTGCCAATTTTTAAAAATACTAATAGGGAATCTCAATAATATCTAATTACTTAAAAATGCATGAAGACAACACTAAAGAATCATGGTGCTGTTAGATGAAAAGTAACGTACTCAGGTATATAAGTATATAACAGCATACTCTCCAATAGCTTGTCTGATGACAGATAATTTCATATAAATAACATATTGCATCGCTACTTAACAAAAGACTAAATATGCAAGAAAATCCTTCATAAGAGGTAGAACGTTGGATTGAAAACAATATTCCAACCAGCATTTCATATCTCCAGCAGGACTGAAGCCCAGGAAAGAATTAATTTGCATTACCTCAGGTAGTGTTTCTGTGTTGACATGCTTCTCGCATCGAACACCTCGGAAAAACAGTTCTCCCCCAACAAATTGCTTGCTTAAGCAAACATTCAAGGTAACTTCTGAATCGTCCACATGAAAAGCTACATATTTTGGAAAAAGAACAAGTTACAAGGTGCACAATATCCAGGAGTTTTAAACAAAGAACGTGAGAGGCATGCTTCGAGCAAAAGTCTGTATACAGGTCCTCTGATACTGGTCATTGATGCAAGGCTGAAAAGGAATGCTCAAATCGAACAAGTATTCACCAAATCAGCGTTCAATGAGGCACTCGGATGGAACCCATGCCTCCAAGGAATTCTAAGTATACTTAGTATCATTTAATAGTGAACTTATCATGCAATCGGAGATTTCTGATATTGTGTATACAGTGCCCAAGGTCATTGCAAATGACAAGAGTTCATCCTTAAAATGAAGTTAAGATTCGACTAATGCACATCAATTTGACCTCGTAGATTTTATATACAATCATAGTAAAGTTTTGCATGGTGTATAAAAGAAAATTTCTACTGAAGCACCTACCGAGGTCAATGTCCCTTCCGATTCCATATTCAACAACAAATCCATGATGAGAATCCAGCGTAGATCCACCAACATCAGAGTAGAATACTGCAATAAATCCATTAACAAGAAAGCATAAATCTAATGCTTTTTTATTAGAAGCTACGGATGCCATCAATTCGGAAAGGAAAATACCTTCAGACAAAGGCCGTATGTAGTCATCCAACAACTTGCCAAGCATTGCTTCTAGGCCAAAGTCATCAAGAACCACCCCGTATTTGTTCATCGTATTTGGCTGCATGATCCTGAGTTTTCGTTCAAAAACCCATTGCTCGAAATTCTCTACCTAGGCCACGACTTGAACAATCAGCTCATGGAAGCAAATGTACGTTGGAAATGATAGATGACACATGAGACGAGGAAGAAAAGCTGCTATCTTATGCACCTCCGACAATAGCGCGTCGCAAAACCGTGGCTGAAACATTTCAAATGTAAAAACTCCAGGTGTGGGCTCAGACATTATGCTTCTAAAACTATCTTCTGAATTATCAGTGACAGCCTTGAGGAACGAGGGCACAAAGAAGTTCGTAGCCAGCACACCATATAGCTCAGTATGTAGGGGCTGCAAAAATAGGAGCACAATAAACTTCCAATATTTGAAGCAGAGAAATAATATAAAGGGAGCCTTTATCATACAAATGAAGAGGAAGTTCATCAATTGACATATTCATCAAACTCCAAATCAGTCAAACATCGTTACTCCTGAATATTATGGGAAAAAGTGGAGAAAGTGAAAGACAAGGATGAAGACAATAGAGAAAAATAACTATTGACAATGCAAAATAAGTATCGAATAACCAATTTTACCAAAAGTCCAAACTCATAGGGGTAGGCCCAATATAACATATGTATCTTAAAATTATCCCTCACGGGAAAGCCCATATGGACCTAAAACGTGGACAATGCACTGACCCTACCGAAACCAACCGCCAAAAAACATCACACAAACACAACATTTTAGAGTTGTAGGATGCAAACTCGTGACCTCACTGTCACACATGGTCTGATATTATGTCGAGTAGCTAAATCTACTAAAAGTTCGAATTGATGGAAATAAACCTACTATAACATATGTATCTTAACAAAAACATGCATGGTTGGTTTGTCCAGCAAGAAGCATATCCAGTCTTCATTAGATCAATAAAACATGAGCTTTGAAAGTGAGCTCAGCTTGTTGTGAATTCTTTGTTTTCACTTAGTTGACGAGGCATCACAAACTTTTGAACAGATCATTTACAACCTATTTGTAAACCAAAATGACATGTAAGAATCTGACAGGCTGCTGAAATTTTCAGGGGTACATCCAAACAATGAACTTATAATTCACAAATCATCTCATATGAAGTGAATCCCACAGTAGTTTTCCTCGGGATGGAATGATACCAACCTTTTTATAAAGACAGGAACCAGTAGTCAAGAATGTACCTCATAATGTGATATCTTGTCCCTGTATGCCTTATGCTTCTGAGCCTGCCAGAAATGGCATAACAGTCTCACCATCAGCTTATCACCATAAATTTGATTTAAATATTCAATAAAGGATTTGATTCCTGTTAAAGTAGACAACACAAGAACATTATTGACTCTAATGAAATCATCTCCATCTGAAAATTTGACCCTCCTTGGACCATAAAATAACATATTTACCTATATAGTTGATAGTTCGCATCACTGAACACAATGAAGACAAAGTCACTTAAATGCGAAATCATTAAAATCAATTCTTTATTGAAGAAACAAGGATGATTACTCATAAAGAGACTCCCAGTGACCTCCTTTCGATGCCACTAGACAAAGCCCTCCTATCTAGAATAGGTTCAGAAGTCTCAATAGTATGTTGAGACCATAACTCTGGATGAACATATCTTCCAAAACCTGGGATGTGCATCATCTATTTCTTGCTTGCACTTACCTCGACCGCACACCAAAATAAAGCGCTCAAAAATCGACAACTGATCTTCAAAAACATTCTCAATTCCATGAGACTATCTTGATCGGTCAATCAAACACACCTCTCCCTTCGCCACACTTCCAATTTGACTAATCACACTTCTCACTTCGTCACACCTTTGAATCTCGACAAAAATAACATCTCAGACTGAGCCAAAAGGGTGTAGTACAATATTTCCTCATCCACATCTCGCTCAAAGCAGAATCCTGTTCCTCACCAGCCCAGCAATTAAGTACTCGACTAATAAAAAAAATCAACAAAAAAAAGCAAGGTCACGACACAGATCATTTTCCCCACTCACCCGAGTCCGTTCTCCTCGAGGGAAATACTTGAGCATTATCTCCCTCATATACTTCGCCTTGACATCACGCGTCTCACTCAGCATCGAATTCGCCAGAAACCTCTCCAGCGAGCTGAACAGCAGCGGACTGAACTCCTCCATTTCCGTCTCCACGTCGTCGTATTTGTCTGGCTTGTGCTCCGAGTTCGGACTCACCCTCAGCCTCAGCGGCGGCGCCTGTGAAACAGCGGCGATTCCGTTGCCGTTGCTGTTGCCAATGATGGAAGACTTTGAGTCGAGGGATCCGTCGATCGACATGGTATGGGATTTTGGGGGTTGGTGTGGTTGGGGATTTGCCCGTTGGTGCACGTTAGGGTTAGGTTAGGGCTTGGATATGGACTTTTATAGTTCTCCACTCATGGTCCTTTTTTTTTTTTTGCATTGGTTGAGTCGAAATTTGATACCACGAGGATTTGATCAAATTTTTATCTTAAGGTATTCATGTTTGGGCTGACTGATTGTTATTGGTGGTTAGATTATTAGATGAGTTTTAGGGATTATTATGTCTTGATATATTAAAATATATATAATATTAAATTAATGATTTGGATTTATCATAATTATCATCTTTTAATTTCAATTGCATATTTATATTGTTTAATTTTAATATTTGTCACATGTATATTTTTTTATTTATTGGAGAGCTTTAGGGATTGTTTGTATATCTTGACATAAAATATATAAGTGTTAAATTAATGGTTCAAATTTAAATATTTTGGATCATTAAAATTAAAAACAAATTTTTTTATTGTATATTAGATGATGATAATTAAACAAATACAAGATCACGTCAAAATGAAAAATAATAAGGGTCTAATTATTTGGATTTAGAATTGATCAAAATAAAATTTAAGTCATTTCATAATATTGAGGATGATGTTTAACGTTTCTCAAGTGTTTATTTTTGTTTTATAATTCAGAACGGATGTAGTTAAGTGGTTAAAATGATGGAGTGTGAATTCATGACGTGCGGGTTCAATTCCCGTTCGTCATATGACCATATTTTTTAGTATTTTTATTGAAGTTTTTTTTTTTCAATTCTAATAAAAAGAGATAGTTGTAAATAATTTTTTCCTCTATGATATAAACTATTTGAAATTATTCTTTTCCTACATATAGATTAAAAATTATTTTTTTATCAAATAAAATAATTTTAAATTGTTTTTTTATTATCAAACATTCATTGAACTCCTTACTACAAGTGCTTCAACCGCTCAACCACGAGTGCCGATCTCCACTCGGTCTTCTCCTGCTCCTCCGGTGATGATTGGCGACTCATCTCGCCGCCGTCGAGTCTGAGCTGCCGGAGACAACCGACTACGGCAAGGAAATTCACAGCCCAAAGCTATCTCCGACGCTTGCTGAGCTTTGACTTCTATGTTGTTTGGGAACTCCGGCATCGTTTCGAAATTCGCCGAGAGGAGATGGTTTATAGCTCTTGGTTCTCTCTCAGGTGCCATTTCCATTTCCCCTTTTTGGGAATTCGGACGCTTACCAATGAACTAGCTCCACTTGTAAAACAAAAACTTATAAATAGGAGAATCTGGGTTGGACTTTTGCAGCTTTTCAAATTACGAGTATTAATTTTTGGAACTGTGAACCAAGGGTAGCATAGGGGAAAAGTAGCTTGGACATAGTGTCTTGATCTGTGAAACAGAACCCTTGAACAAGCAAAAGTGGTTTGCAGTCTCTGTATTCTTTTTTTTTTCCTCTCTGTTTGTGGAATTGGAAGCCCCGTTTGCTCCCAATTGTTTTTGGTTTTTTTTTTTTTAACTTCTTTTCTGATGTTTAGTTTTATGAAATATACTTTTCAATAGTTTCAGGAAATGAATGATAGGATGAATGCTTGGGACCTTGATTTCTTGAGATTAATGATTGGTCCACGCGAAAGTTGTGTATTTCCCAGTCTATAACGTGCGTGGATTGAAAGTACTTTGGTCAAGCATCATTGAGTTGCTTGTCCGAGTGTACTTGGTTTAGCATTATTGAGCATGCGACTTTTAGAATAATTAGGCAATATTGCACTCCATGACTTTCGCAAATTAATAATCAGCTCAACAAGTAGAGTTGAAGTTGGCATGCCCATCAGGATTCATATTACCATTTTGATGCACCAATATGGAGTCATTCCTCCATATAGCACAAACATGGGTAACTAACTGATAATCCATCATTCTGATAGCATCTTGATAGTTATGAATGAAACCACGACGAATAATGACTTTCAGCTTTCATTTCTTCTATTTGTAGGAATCAGTGTGTCCGTGTCAGCGAGCATAGGGATATGCCTGCTAGGACGATAAGCTGAATCAACAGAACTGCATAACTATTCTGGGTTTGGCGAGTAGGGTTGGTCGTGACCTCAGTCAATCGATCACTATGATTGCAACTGATGTGGTAGGAAAAAAGTAGGCTGAAAGCTGATTGGTCCTGGTTTTGCTTTCCAAAAGCTGCGACCTTACTGAATATGAATTGTTTTTTTTTTTTTTTTTTTGGCACTTCATGGAATAGAGCTCAACTAGTGGAGGCCCCCCATCTCAATAGGATGGCAACTGTTAGCAAGTCATATGTTATTCACCTGTTAGACTTTTATAGCAGAAGCATCAGCAGATGGGGTACCTCGAGCTCTGCTAAGTTCTCTGGTGCATCTGCCTTGGATCTGAATTTGGAGCCATGGGACTATCTGTTGCTCGAAGAAAGAGGCGGCTCAAGGCCGACGAGCCCACTTTGTTGCCGCGAGCTACTCTTGCCTCTCTCGAGTCCTTGACCATGCCTATTGTGAGTATTTTCTCCCCAAGTCTCTCTTCTTCAAAATCTTGGGTTGAAAATGTACAGAAGATACATCTTGTTTCCCGCTTTTGTACTAGTCTAGGTTGCTTGAGTATATGAGTTGCCGCTTTTGTGATAGCCGGTGTCCAGCATGGTACTTTACTACATAGGTTCATGACATAGTTGATGTTTCTTGGTGACTTCATGGTGTAGGTTTATCCGTAACATTGACGTTGTGGAATATGTATATAGATGGTATATCCATTCCAGAGGACTACACCTCAGTATTTCATGTTATGAATATTAAACCTCTGAGTTCCAACTCAAAACCAATTGGAAATGAGTGGAGTAACCGAGGATCTATATGTGCACTTGTAAGAAGTTGTATAAGGATATGGTGCCAGTCCTTAAGTTGATTTGCAATCAAGCGAATGCTTGAATTTTGATCAATAATTTGTGTTCTTTAGGTCCAAGAAGTTGTGATTTCAGCAGACATTCGATGTAAGGACTGTCAGAACCGAATTGCTGCTGTGCTTTCTCGCATGACTGGTAAGCCTTCTAATCTGCTGAGTTTTCAATGTATACTATGATCAGCTCGTGTTTCTCTTTTTTTACGTGCTTTTTCTCTTATTTGTGCTATGGGCAGAGACAGAGTCAGTCGTTATAAACGTGTTAGAGAGGCATGTGACCGTTACTTGCAGATATCCGAGCATTGTTGAAGTATCTTCAACAAAGATCCCTACACGATACTTGAAATCATTAGGCAAGAGTAATCTTGTTAAGAGGATTATTGGCTGTTCGAGCCGCTGAATCTCTTTTTCTCCATCAGATTGGGCTATACTTATGATGTGAATGTGTAATGCTAGTAAATTGTGAAAAAAGTTCCTTAGGGATCTGATTTTTCTTATGTTCCTGTAGATCTGTATAGTAATGAATTACATTTTATAAACGGATGCTTCCATGATAGTTCAATCCAATTGCAAGGCGAAGGGAACTTTTACCTTGATGCAACTGTCTACTTAAAATGATAGCGGCATTTGCAGATGTAGCTTTCAGTTAGTTGCACACAGAAGCAACATACACTATCTGCATAGCTTTTTTTATCGATGGCTAAAAGGTTGAAAGCGTCTGTGATATGATTCAGGACAGAGCTGCTATTCTTGAGTTGTGTAATTTACTGATGCTGTTCTGAAATTGTTGAGGGCATAACATTATTTTGTTAACTTAGATGTGTTCTTCACACGACTGTATGTAATTTCTTGAGGATCGAGGCTTTGAGTGAGCTCCTCACGAGCTATCGAACCCTAGTCACATGATTGAGAAAGGGTTGCCTGTGCCACGAGCGAACCTAAATAAAGATGCAATATAAAACTATTGGTTTGTTGGTGCGGATGCTTGTCCATCAGTCTAACTTATCTTCATACATCAACCAAAATCAACATGAATTATAACAGCATATATATCCTCAACATTTAAACGTGATACAAATCAATTATGAACTAGATCTTGTTTCGGTTCCATTTGAATGTTCTATGATGCAACAAACTTTTTTAAAAAAAGAAATCCCGAAGTCTTTTCCTTGGTCAACCGAATAGCCAAGAAATCCGGAGGATCTTTTAAACCAGCTTTCGCTAACGGGCTTACCACCACAAAATATATCGACACTCAACGTGTTTTGATTCCCTTACCTTTCTCCATATTAGAGCAGTTAGGCTGAGTCGCTTGTAACATTATTAATGGGCCGTGCATATAATACGTTTCCAAAGATGGGTGATACCTGGATCCCTGATGGTATTCCCAGTATGAAGCCAATTGTCCGCAACTTTTTTGAGAATACAGCAACAGTTCAGGTAACACCTTTTCCCAGTTTTACACTCTCTACCGACTTACCTTCTTGTGGGTATTTCATTGCATCTTCTGCTATTCTCAACGTTATATCTATGACCCCTTTGATATGTCATGTAAGCTTATTTTAAACATAATGCAGCTTGATCATCGAATTCTTGCAACTATGACCTTGGCATCAATTGGCTCTTTATGGGCTGCAACGAGGAAAATCGATATCCATCCCGCAGTTAGGTCCTTTATTGGGAGCACACTCTGCATGGCAGCTCTCCAGGTGATCTTTTTTTCCCCCCCTTTCTAGTTGCATGAATGATCACCAGAAGCATAGAACATCATGATGCTTGAACTAACATGTCCTTGGCTCCTCGCCATTCAAACCTGAGACCAGTGAATGGGGCCTTTCTGGTGACAATTGGCATGTGTGTGAAACGAAGTTACTTAGTCTTGACATGTTTAAAGCATATGATGCCAAAACCTGATTTTATACCCGGATCTGGTGTGTCTTCACTTACTTACTCATGCCTACAAAGTTGGTGAAACCGAAACGTATCGGGAAAAGCGCCTGCTTTTTTATTGTTACTCAATGGTCGACTGCTTTGCCTTAATTGACAAGTTGAAGCTGTTTTTTTTCCCCCGAAAGTGAAATTGTCTTGAATTATTTTCACTACAATCTAGAAGAAGTAATAATGAATTATTATATTAAAACACAAAAATTCGTCCCAACTGTGTAGTAAAAACTAGAGTAGGGAGTTCTTGATGGTCGGTCGTCAAGGCCTTCTACATTATTTTTTAAAAATTATTATGAAATACTAGTGATATTGCTTTATTTAAAATCATTATCGACACATATTAAGTTGGTTGGCTCATTTAAAATCAGTCCTTTACACCCATTAATTTGGTTAGTTTTGTTAAAGGATACATAGGTTATACTAATTTTGCAGTAAACTACCCTACGCGGCTATTAATCTATGGCTCCTTATTTTGCTAATTAAATTTGGTATTCAAATGGAACTAAAAACATGGTACGTATGCAAGTACCAAAAAAGGTTTATAATGTTGGGCACACGGCAGTGGGTGCGGTGAGGCTTCTAAGCGTGGACTTGTCAAAGGTAAGCAACATGTACCGAGTATGACTCCTAATTCGGATATGGTGCTGTCGTGGGCATCAATTTTATCGATTTTGGGATTAATTTTCCTCGACCAAGGCTACTCTCACGAAAAACGTTTCATTTCCCTGTTCACATTGTCTCGTTAAAAGTATATTTCGGTTGTCCTTCTTCCAACATATGAACATGACAATCAAAAAAATGTTTCAATAAAATATTTTATTTTTTTGTCCGGGATAAATTATCATATTTTGATTTTTGTTGTTTTCGAGATGAAATTTGATCATATGAGCAAACGTTTTATTTCGATAATTTATTCTTAAATATCTATGTTTGCTTAAGTTTTGTATTTCAAATATATACAAAAAAATATTTTATCATTTTATTTGATAGATAAACAAAGCTCGTGTAAATATGTAACAATGAAAGTATGTGTAGGTCGTAACTGGTTAGGTAGACTAGATATAAGAGAGTCTCAAAAACCAAACGTGGCTATACTTCAGCCTCTACAAGATTGTACAGAATGTTCCTAGGACTGATAAATGAAATGCACTGCGAGTGGAATCTGATGTCGAAGATTCAAATAACATCGACGTAACAAGACATATAATACTCCGATAAAAACGTAAATATGGAGTGGGAAATTGTTTGATCATAGAGTATTCGTTAGTCGTGGGAACTTATGTTTGGTCCCAAAAACCGAAAACTCGTGTTGTACGTTTTTCGCATCGCCATCCTACATCGTATCATTTGCCCCTCCGCCGTGTTTGAGCGTGTAGACAAAGTGACGAACCATCTCAATCTAACTCGGGCCCACAGAAAACAACTAGTAGTATCGAGTATGTGTGTGTGACTTCATCAACTATATAAATGATCACATGAGAACAGACCTTCATCACAAAATTCAAGCAAAACATACTCACTGCATATTTATACATTACTATCAAGCAATTTTCTCTCATCACTGTAAGCAGTTCATTTCTCTAATACTTTAATGTGGCATAGATTAAATAATTCGTTTGCATTTGGAAGTTGTCTAATGAAATATATATTCCTTTGTTCGCCGTGCAGGTGAAGAAGGGATTCGATACCATGGCTCTCGTCGATATCTTACTATATTTTGTGTCATTGAGCCTTTTCACCTATTTGTTCTTAAATTTTATGAACTCACGTCAAAAGCTGAAGTCCAGGAAGTTACCTCCTGGACCGAGCTCTCTAAGCGTACTTAGGAACCTATCACGAATGAGTAAACCATATCAGTTCTTCTCCGACCTTGCAAAGGTTTACGGGCCAGTGATTAGTGTCAAAATTGGTTTTACAAGTATGGTGGTGGTGTCATCCCCTGCCATGGCCAAAGAAGTCCTGCAAAAGAGTGACGCTTCCTTTTGCGATAGATCTCCTTTTATCGCGATGACTGTCTTAGGCCACCATGAAACCACGATTGCATTTTCACCCCCTAATGCTCACTGGCGAGATCTTAAGAAGATCTGCAAGAACTATCTCTTTTCGAAGGTTAGGCTCGATGCTACTCAGGGCGTTCGAGGAGAACAAGTGCAGCGACTCCTGGCACATGTTCAAGATTGTTGCAACACCGGCACTCCAGTGAATATTAGCCTTGGAATCTTTAGTATATACCTCAACTTCATAGCCAATACCTTTTTCTCGGAGGATTTGGATGATCCTCAGTTTAATATTGCCAAGGATTTCTGGGAGCTAGTAGCCGGGACATTAGACCTAGCGGGCATTTCTAACATCGCTGATTATGTCCCGCTGCTGAAACTTGTTGATCCACAAGGCATCAAGCGCCGGACCAGTGCTCGCTATGAGAAGGGGACAAAGATTTTCAAGGAGGTGATTGCGCGAAGGTTGAATTCGAAAATGGGGAAGGTCGAACTCAACACTTGCAATGATATGCTTGACGTTATTCTGAATGCGGTTCATGAGAACAACACAGAAGTCAAGGAGTCCGAACTACCCAACATTTTACTGGTACGTACATTCCATTTTCCAGCTACTTTAGTGTTCATGATCTAGTTATTTCAAGAAAATACTGTGTTTTAATGCCCATTATTTAACATTATGAAACCTGTTATAGAGACAGGTTAACCAGCAGATTAATAGCAAAAATTTAGATGTCGCAACTCGCTATCTATATATATATATTTTCTTGAGTTTAATTTTGACATCATGATTAATTATTTCCAGGAACTCTTGGTTGGAGGATATGATACAACCTCGATCGTCATCGAATGGGCAATGGCTGAGCTACTACATAGCCCAAGCAAATTGGAAAAAGCACAACTGGAGCTCGCAGAAGTGGTTGGAAGAGGAAAACCGATAGAAGAAGATGATATCGATCGGCTTCCTTATCTGCGGGCCATCATGAAGGAAACTTTCAGATTGCATCCACCAGTACCGTTCTTAGTCCCGAGGAAAGCAACAACCGACGTTGAGCTCTCAGGCTTCGTCGTGCCGAAGGGTACACAGGTATTGGTGAACATTTGGTCAATTGGACGAGACGAAAGTGTTTGGAAGGATGCAAATGTTTTCCAGCCCGAGAGGTTCATGGATTGCGAAATAGACTTCAAAGGCCGCAACATCGAGCTGACTCCGTTCGGTGCTGGTCGTCGAATGTGTCCTGGACTACCGATTGCACAAAAGATGTTGCACCTTATCCTGGGCTCGCTGCTTAATTCGTTCAATTGGAAGCTGGAAGGAGTCAGCGCCGAGAGCATGAACATGGATGACAAGTATGGCTTCACCTTGGGGAAGGCTGAACGCTTACAAGCGATTCCAACCAACATCCTGTAGAAGGCCTTGACGACCGACCATCAAGAACTCTCTACTCTAGTTTTTACTACACAGTTGGGACGAATTTTTTTGTTATAAACTTGCTAGTCCTTGAATTATCTGCACTCATAAGCTAAAGAATAATAAAATTTTCCGTTATTATTCACTGGATCTGATAATTCTATAGGCAAGCACACTAATAAGCTGAAGCGAGTTGCAAATGTGCTGTAAAGTAAAGCTAGAAGAAGTAATAATGAATTTTTTTTTATCATATGACAAAGTGCAAGTTATGGCAGCCGTTAAGTTTATCCTCCGGTCTCCAAGTCAAATATATTCTTAATAATATTGACCTTTATGAGGAGGTTTATCCTCCGAAGTGTTTGGTCCGAAGCTTCGTAAGTTATCTTAACCTAGTTCTTGAGGTCCCATATCACCATAATTGGGTTTCCATTACAAACGTATTAGTGAGTTTTTAACCTCATTCTCCTCATAAAAACACAATTGCAAATAAAAGCAATTGACCGATTATCACGCCCCTGTTAGCAATGGTAATTTGCTCACACAGCATACGCCTCGCATTCCAAATGGAAGTTGATGTTATTTATAAAGCTAACCTTGAAAGAATGAACCTGTAATCTGTGGATCAGAATGTCTTGGAGACCGGAGGCAGAGTCCTCAGGAGGGAGAGTGATGGTCTGCGGACAACATGATTCAGCAGGATCATGAGCGTCAACAAAGTTAGTGCTCCAGCTTGATGAGCCGTGCCGAGGGAAACTGGAACATATGAAAGGAGAGTTGATATCCCCAAAGTAACCTGCAGAATACATATCAAAATAAAGTTACCGGTTGACAAAGAAGATTGTAGTGAAAATAATTCAAGACAATTTCACTTTCGGGGAAAAAAAACAGCTTCAACTTGTCAATTAAGGCAAAGCAGTCGACCATTGAGTAACAATAAAAAAGCAGGCGCTTTTCCCAATACGTTTTCGTTTCACTAACTTTGTAGGCAAATGAATAAGTGAAGATACACAAGATCCGGGTATAAAATCAGGTTTTGACATCATATGCTTTAAACATGTCAAGACTAAGTAACTTCGTCTCACACACATGCCAATTGTCACCAGAAAGGCCCCATTCACTGGTCTCAGGTTTGAATGGCGAGGAGCCA
>LIEC01010838.1:0-62541 GCA_001925005.1 Drosera capensis | reverse complement strand
TAATAATAATAAAGTTACAAAATTTTATAAATACACGATTTATCTCGACCTTAACCGCGGCTTCTATCACGTCTATCACCTCTATCAGGACTAGTTGAACCCGATCCCATAATAAGCTTTTGTGCTGATATATGCACGAAACGAATAACATTTGTATACAAATGGTAAAAAAATTTTAATCATGACCTATGTAAGAAAAGCTTTCCTAATAATAAAAAATGGAAAAGAATTTCTAAAGACACATAGAAGAAGTAATATAACATGACCTACGTAAGAAAAGCTTACAAATGCCGGAGTATACAAATGCGTCCTCACGACATCAACCAACTGATAGTCTCTATTCCAATACTTAATAAATAGACACTTCGAGTAATCAGAATTGTTGATGGGTTGATGTTGAATAGCAATATGTATAAATTTGTCAACATTCCGAGCATACTTCTCACTAAAAAATCCGTCGATTATCCGTTCATATATCAAAGATATATCATACATCCATGATAAATTCGAATTTATCATTGTCATGAAAATTCATGACATATTATTTCTTTTATTAATTAAAAAAATCACTACAAATACTTACTAATTTTAGCTACTTATAAATTTTAGCTTTCTTTATTGTCATTAAATAAAAAAGAATTGACAAAACCCTTTGACATGAACTGCATACACTATTTTAACTTTCATTTATCCAATCAAACATCGTTTTAGGTGAAACCAAATCAACCATCGCTCAAAATAGCCCAAAACAATCATAAATATCGCTCATAAATCATCATCCAACTCCATCGTCCAAACCAGCATCGAATAATCACCAAAACAATTTAGTAATGACCACGATCTATCATACAAACCCTAAACCTAAAAACAACCAATTCAATCATTTCCAAACAAAACTCAATAATAACAATCCCTCTCCAACAACCATGTACGACCTTCTTCGATCTAAACAGTCGTAAAATTAGCTAATGGTCGTGAAGGCCTTGCAACCCAAATTTAATAGTTATCGCAATAGAGCTATTTTGTCATTGTGATTTTTTTCAATATTCTACCCAAATCACCTAATCCAAAACCAATTCAAAAGTAACAAAAAATAAACCATTACCACAAGCATCCCCAATCCATCTAATTTTCCAACTAACAACGTACATTCATGATAAACCAACCATCGTCATGCCCCCAAAGTTTTTTCTTAACCATCGCCACAACCAACCATCACAAAAACCTTTAAAACAACTAGTCATCTAAACCAACCAAGGTTCCAAACCAACCAAATTCAACAAAAAACCAAATAATCAAAACTAAATCATATAAATTGAAATGAAAAATTAATTCATCGAATTAGAAATTAGATTTAGAAAAATTATACACTCGACGATAACGGTGGACGGTGGCGGTGGCCGTGGGGGTGGTGTCGGCTTTGGATGGCAATGGCAATGGGTGGTGTTGGGGGTTGTGACCATGGATTTTGCTCATGGTGATAGTGATGGTAGCGGTGGCGGTGGGTGGTGGTGGGGGTGGTGTCGACTTTGGGTCGCGGTGGCGGTGGCAGTGGATGGTGGTGCGACGATTTCGTGAATAGAGGTCAAAGGGAAAATGGAAAAAAAGAGATATGCCGTCGTGGTATAATACATATTTTGTGATCGATTCGATCTCTAAATGATGTTTACGATTGCTCGATCGTTAAGTTAACGACCGTTTTCAAAACCAGTCGTTAAATATGTGAACGACTTATTCGGTCATTAAATTTAACGACCGAAACTGAAAAACGATCGCAAAATGGTAATTTTTTTTAACGTAGCTAGCTAGCTAGAAAATTAATTGCTCCTTCTAAGGTGTGATTGAGTTAAGGATTTTCACGTGTGATGTCTGGCTCCAAAGCGCGAAGAACATCAATTAATCTTTGCATCGCCTTGCCTGTCGTGATGCTTTGTTTGCCAACTTAGAGCACTTGCATGATAATTTCTATTTTTTTCTTTTTTTATTATACATATATTTTTAACATCTTTTTAACTCTATATCGTATCATTATTTTATTTTATTTCCATTTACAGAATCTTCATCAAATATAATCCAATGCAAGTGGTGGCGCTCGTATACGGACAAGTAGTTACGATGTGGTTAACGTCATACACATGCACTAATTAGAGACATTGTAAACGTGTTTAAGTATACAGTGATACGAGAGACACGTATTTTTCATAAGATTTTTACAGATGTGCATGATGGTTTTAGAGGTCCGTGCACTGTCCACATTATCATGTACCAGTCATAGTCAAATGCTTTCTAGGTCACTGAAAAGCTAGATACTCTGATTAATTTTCTCAATCAAATGTGATTAATCTGTTAACACGACATGAAATGGCATTATATAAAAGTCTCCATAAATTTTGGTGCATATGAACTTGCCACGACTCATGACATCCAAAGAGAGGTTTCAAGTTGTTTACAATGGCAAATCCTAAGCTAAACTTCTACACTAAACGACGGATATCAACAAGAAAAGCCTTGGTAGCTTTATAGTTGCTCTTTGGTCCCAATTTCATTTTTCAACTGGTTCATTTGACTGTCAGATTTATATATTTTTTTTATTTTAAAATATAAATAACGATCTGATATGATATATGGATTTATGTATATTTTGAATTTATGTAAAGTTTGATGAAGAAAAAATAATTTTTTGATGATAATGGAATTTACTATAGCAGTTATTAAAGAAGATAGCATATATATTATAATAAATAATGATTATTTTGATATTTTTATGTGAAAATATTGTTAAATATGATATATTATATATATTTTAAGATAATTCAAATAAATAAATATTGTATATATTATGAAACGAAAAAAATAATAGTTTTATCAAATTACGTCGATTATCGAAAATGATTATTACAACTGCTCGTTGGCTATTGTTACTAAGCGATATTGATCCTACGTTTAGTGGGTATTCCAGGCAAAATGCCTCAATGTTTTTGTATATACTAACGATATATATGCTATTTTTTTGTCCGCTCTTACAATTTAGACATTGATAAAGGAAATTAGTACTCAAAATTTTGAATAACATAACGTAACAAGATTTCCCAGGCAATTTTCTTTGGTTTTAAAGCAGCCAACTGGACCAAAAAAATTCTTGACCATATAGCACTACTATATATCTATGTATTTGGTATATATTAAAAAACCAAAGCTAAAAAGGGGAAAAGGAGAGCAAGGGTGTGATATCCTGTGTGCTCCCTCATACTCTTTCTCACTTCATGTGAGCTCATTTTCATGAGCTCTCTCTTCTCCCCCCCTCCATATATAAATATATGTATATATATTAATCTTCCTCACTCAAGTCTCCTTCAAAGTATAGACAAAACTTGTTGATATATAGTACAGATTGGCCATTGATGGGGAGAGCTCCATGTTGTTCAAAGGTGGGTTTGCATAGAGGTCCATGGACTCCTAGAGAAGATGACTTACTTGTCAACTACATTCAAGCTCATGGAGAAGGCCAATGGAGATCTTTGCCCAAGAACGCCGGTACGTTGATTCGTTAGTTACTCATATCAATTATGTTTATGAGTGTTGTGTTACGTAAAAGTTTGAGATTTTGATAGATAAGATGTATAAACTCATTGTGTTATAGATATTATTAGATGTTTTGAGAGTGACTTTTTATCATAGCGTGGTTCTTTTGTTGAGGAGGCCTCTTCCATTGAACTTAATTCTTCACAAGTTAATTACTATGACACACACTCTATGTTTTGTTCTTTTCCACGTACGAGATATATATTTGAACTTACCATCACGGCATTAGTGCTTATCTTACCATACAAGTTCCATAATGGGTGCACACATATAGTCACAAAATGTTAGGAAGATTGGTATACAAGATTTGATGTGTAATCTCTACGATCAAGACATGCTTGTCGGTCGTGGAAGATAGTTGAATTCTGAGTGTCACAATCTTGTGTTAGATGAGAACTCTTTTCAGTGTGGTCACACGGAACAGCATGCATGTGGAGCTTTGCCCGGCACTGGTTGCAACTTCACCATATACCTTTATAACTTATATTTTCACTCTCAATCGTGGTCACATTAAATCTCTATAATTTATGGGCATATATGATTAATTAGTGTACGTGCCGGAAGATCAAATTTTTGCCAGAAGATCATTAATTAGTGTAAGATGTACTTATACATTGTACTTATACATTCTACTATATTGTTGTTTGTTTGTGAAGGGCTACTAAGGTGTGGAAAGAGTTGCAGACTAAGGTGGATGAACTACTTGAGGCCCGACATTAAGCGAGGCGGCATCACCCCCGATGAGGATGACCTCATCATACGACTCCACGCCTTGCTTGGGAACAGGTGGTCGCTTATTGCAGGAAGGCTTCCAGGTCGAACCGATAACGAGATTAAGAACTATTGGAACACTCATCTGAGCAAGAAGCTTAAGAGCCAAGGAACTGATCCAAACACACATAAGAAGCTCGGCCCGCCAGTCGACCCGGAGCCTAGGCCTGTTAAGAGGAAAAGCCCGAAGCCAGGCCCGAAACAAAGGCCCTCCAACAAGAAGAAATCACAAGGGGTCACTGAAATTGAGGTGAATGTGAAGACCAAGATCCATTCACCAAAGGCCATTAGGGTTACTTCATTGTCCCTAACAAGGAACAATAGCTTTGAGAGTAACCTTACAAACGCCTCCATTAGGTCCGGGTCGGGTAACGGGCCATTGGCTAGAGGTGGCACTTGGGTCAATGACACTGATCATGGTCAACACGCCGGGCTCATGACGGGCTCATACTACGACAAGGTTAAGGTTGGATCGGTCGAGGATCAAGTGAACCGGCCAATGGACGACAATATGCACCTCGAGGAGATCTACGAGGAGTATTTGATGCTAATCAAGGCCGATAACCATAACGATCACGAACTTGAGTATGACGCTGAGTTGGACTTCTTTGCACAATCTATGCCTAATTGATCACTTCTTTTGAGAGTGAACTTTGAGTGGCAAAGAAGTTTGAATAGTTGTTTAAACATTCACATGTTTACTTACCCTTCTCATAAGTAAAAACCAGTCCATGTATTATCTTATCCTGTATTAGGCTACAATCAATTAGCGTAGCATTTATAGTGAAATATAGACAAAAATAATGTGGAGCATTATATGTGTTTGAGAGGGGATACGTTGATGTATAGCTAATGCTTATAATTAATTCAAAAAATGAGTGACCTTGGCATGATGTAAACGGTTAGCTTCATGTACTATAATTTTGACCTTGATTCCAATTATTCACTCGAAAAAAGGGGTTGAGAGTAGATAGTTGCATAATAAAATTCGTGATTGAAAAACATTAGTCGGAGAGTTTTGAATTCCACTTGGTAGAGAGTGACCCTATAGTCGACAACGATACCTTATTAAGTACTGAATGTGTCTACTCCTTAATTCTTTTGAAAAAAAAGTTATGGAATCTTTCTTAATGGACTGGATCGATCCCATAACTTCTTCACTTAATATTATTGACTGACCATATGGGGGTGAGAGTTACCCCATGCCTACTATTTATATTCATAGATATAACATGAAATTTTTTCTAGTGAAAGCACAGTCGGTTTGATATAGTAGTAGTAATCTAGTAGATTCAAAAAGATATTAGAAACATGAATTTTTAAGCAGATCTAAAATTCGAATCCTGTACATAAAATAATTAAACAGACAAATAATGGGAGGGCTTTACCCTTCATTGTGGATTGTTCTCGGCTCGATGCAAAGTAGGAGAGCTTACTCTTCACTGTGTATGAAATCAAGTCGGTGTATGAAATCAAAGTCAAAATCAGCAAATAAATATACCCTGAGGCAGGCCAACAAAGCTAGAGCGACCATATATATTATATCCAGCTCAGAAAAAAATTGGACATCAACGCCATTTATTGAGGAATCAATTAAGTTCAAATCAGTGTATTTTTCTGGTCACATAAAATTGATAAAGTGAGTGACCTTTTTCCCATTATTTGTCGGGAAAAAATTGAACAGCACCTTATACTAACAGCTTAAGCTTAAATGAAATACTAGTACAGACTAACATAACATTCAAATCTTATTTGAATCAGCCAACAATTCAATGATATACATTAGTACTTACATACACATGCGTTATTTATGATGTAAGCGATTTGTTGCAACTGTTTATTGATTGGTTTTTGATGTTAAATTATTATCAACATCTATCGATCAATGATCGGATTCAAACTTTGATTGGTTTCAAAATCCGATCTATAACTGAATAATTAAGATAAGAATAATATTATGGAACTCGATATCTAAAAATCCATGCATGTAATATTGTGCTGCGTATGTGGTTTTTTAAATAATTTGCAAAAAACAAGGAAAACGAAAAAGTGTGGGGAAATTCTCATGTCCACTATTAGCATGAGCGGGCAACGAACCAGATCCGTGGACGAAGGACGAGCGATAATCGAAAAACGAACCAAAAAGGTCCACATATACACCTACCCTCTAATTTTATAAGGCAATGCCCCCTATTTGTCAAGGTCACTCCTCAAATTTTTGTAAGTCACTGTACCAAACTTTTAAGTTTGATAGGGACTTCTTTGGACGAGTTTAATCAATACACTCTGGATTATTCTTCGTCTTGATACACTCTGGATATGTTTTTATGATTACTAGTCAATCATAAAAACATGTCTTGTTTTGAGTAACATGTATGATCGTATAAGTTGTTATTTTTATTAAGATTTAACCATAATATCATGCGAGAACTTTATCATCTTTCGTCTTGTATTTGAGAAAAAGAAAACCCTACGACGAAGCTCAATGTATTGAAATCGGACCACGTCGGCGCAGAATACTGCGCTTTTTTATTACGACAAAGAAAAAGGTCGAACTTTATTGTGTTGGGTGAGCTTTTTCTGAACATGTGATGCATCCATCCACTTTGGTTGATCGCATTGATGAAGAAGGCAACTTGGCTCACCAAACGAAACTACAAAAGGAATAAAATTGAAGAGGACTATACTAAATTACTAACTATTCATAACCCACTTGTTAAATTGACTAAGTTCAATGATATCAGAGTTACATGGTTTCTTTTTTCTTTTTCTTTTTTTTATTTATCTCTCCTTAACATAAATATACTTATGTACATAACTATTTGAACAAGGATCAAGATCATCTGCAGTTTTTTTCTCTTGCTGTACAATGCTGTCCGAGTATTGTGTCTGTTTTTTTGTGTTTTTTTTCCTTTTTTTTTAGCAAGTGGAATGAAGAAGCATTTTAGTGTACACCATACTGGAGCACTGCATGCGATCCCACTCCTTTTTGAACAAACCTTAAATTTTTTTATGACTGTTTGTTTCTGGATTGAGCATAGCAGGATCCATCAAAGAATAAAACTTGTACTCGAGACTTGAAAAGGATCAAGCTCCAAACTACATCCAGTATAGCCATAGATGAACAAAACATTTTTGTGTAGGAAAAAAATAACATGTAATCTTCTTAATTATCATTCGATTATCCTTTATCCCCATAATTATAGAAATAATCACTTAATCTTCCTAAATTTTGAAAAAAAGTCTTGATCTTTAACATGTAACTTATCTGAAAGTATATATATTTTTATTTTTATTTTTATTTTTATCAAAAATCCCTCGAAGGACATGTGTCCATTTTCAAAATTGAGAATAATTATGTGCAAAAATCAAAAGTTCGAGGGGTTAAATGTTAGGGAAAAACTACAAAAAAATTTAAAAAAAAATCCCAAATTCATAAACCAAGAATATAATTCCCAAAAACTATATTTTTATCTTTTTCACAATTTCTTATCGTCATCCTTCTTTTCTTCTTCTCCCTCCACCACTAGCAACACCACTCCTATGTCGTCGACCATCATCTTTTGTCGGAAACTCAATCATCGTCGTATCCGTCATTTTCATACGTCCTTTTTCAATTTAACGATTCTCAAAATCCTAGAAGTACCCACCAAACCAGAAAATCAAAAAAATTAAATCGAGAAATTATGAAACATGGTTGAAATTGAGTTCAAAAAAATTGATTGTCAACTTACTAAATGAAGAAGAAGAAGAGGACGATGACACATCGTTTTTAATAGTAAAAACGCATTGTTTTAAACAGTATGTATGAACAATCAAACATCGTGTCTCAGAACGCATCAATTGAAGAGAATTAAACCCGATGTCATCTTCCTCAACTTAATCATCTTCATATTTTCAATTCAACTCATAAATCCTTAAAGAGAAATAGCAAACGCACATTGTTTGGAATATCAAAGACGTACTGTTTGTAATAATAAAAATACTCTGTTTGAAATAGTGTGCCAGAACAATGACACAGTACGTCCCAAAACACATCAATTGAAGAGAATCAAAATCGCTGCATCTTCATCTTACCCATTCAACTCAAAAATATTAAATAAGAAATAACAAAGACATACTGTTTGGAATAATAAAGAAGCATTCTTTATAATAGTAAAGATGTACTGTTTCAAATAATACGTCTCAAACAGTACGTTTGAACAATCAAACAGTACGTCATTATTATTTTTCAAAAATCAAAACTGAGCACAGATTGAACATTGAATTTAGCACATCATCATCATAGCCATCTTCTCTACCACATCACCACCCTTATCCTCATCTCCGATGCCGCTTTCGAGGAAGGAGATAAGGAAGCGGGACCTGAGATGGTTGGTTGGTGCTTTGGATTGGTGATTGACGGTGGTGACAACAACAATGGCAATGCCGAAGGAGAGATGATGACGAGAGGAACGACGGGAACAGGAGATGGGAAGGGATGGTGACGAGTGAGGTGGAAAAGGAGGGGAAGATGGAGTTGATAGAGTGGGAAAATGAGATTGTATGTTTGGGTTTTTTTTTTCGTATTATATATTTTGAGGATATTTTTGAAAAAATAATGTCTAAGAGAATTTTGCGTAAATGTTATTTTCCTTTTGTTTAACAGACAAACCTTTCTAGTTGCTTAATGCATATTACATGGATTATTATGCCGGAGTTAACCTGACTTGTGAATTTTGGACTGAATCAGAGAGGCCCACTGGGCTTGTTTTAAAGCTCAGATAGGCTCAACTCCATACCCACTATATGCTTCTTGGGCCATGTCTTGTGGGCACCGCAATTCATCCAAGCAGCTCCTCCGGTGAACTAAATCGAAGAACCAAATCGGCGATCATCGGAGACGCTGCGGCGGCGATCGGCGTCGGCGATGGAGAAGCCGACGATGTTTCCAAGTGCTAGTCGTCGCTGTTCTCGTTCCTCATCGGTGCTGTTAGTATTGTTCTTCATCGTCTCAAACCCTAGCCATTTCAATTCAAACTATCTGCTTCATTGTTGTTGGAATTATTGATTTCTATGAAAAACATGTGATCGATGCCCTTTGCAGTGTGATAATTTTGATTCTGTGGACTAGAATAGGTTTGAGTTGTATAGATTTCTCTGTGTGTGTGTGTGTGTCAAGTGTTTAAGCCGCCTGATTGGTCGATGAGGATTTTTTGTGGATGGAATCGGTGGAAAAGGAATATCTGTTGATGTTGTGAGATTGAGGATTGAATGAATGAGTATAATAGATGCTCGGTTCTCGATCTGTGAACTCTGTTGGAATGTTAGGCCAACAGCTGATCATGATAAGGGCTATGACTTGTATGTTGGAAAGATAATCGCTACTGTCATGTGGTTTGATGTGATGATATGATAACCTGGTCAGAGATACAGATCCATTCCTTCTATTCTCGTCATCAACGTTTTGATCCGTCGTTCTTGCATAACCTGTATAAGTGAATGACAGAGCGGGAGAGATTGTGTGGTTACAGAGTTGTGTGGGGGTAGTAGTTTCATGATAAATTTCTTTACAATATACACTCTAAAGTTAAATGGGGAACAGAATGTAGTCTTTCTGAAAGAGCAATTCACACAGGACTTGAACTGGTTGCAAAGAGTAGTATGTTTCTATGTGGCATCAGAATTCAGAATTCATGCCAAAAATGGATGGCTATTGGTGATGGGGAGACTGGAGGAGTTTTATATTTGTGACACCTCAAGATTTTCTGTCCAATATGTGTCAGACAAGTCATGCAACCGTAACTCTCACAGTCATTGATAATTATAGGAATTATTGATAATTATAGGAATTGCTTAATATTCAAGATTTCAGGATTCTCAGATATGTAATATGAAATAAATCATATTAATCCATGTATGGCAAATGACTATCATAGTGTTCGTAATTCAGGATTTCAGACATATAATATAAAATTAATTACATTAATTTCATGTACAACAGGTGACTGTCATGACGTTTCATAATTTCATATAACGTCATATTTAGTTATACTTGAGGTTAACTGTTAGGTATTTTTATAACGTTCTCTAAAATTCTTCTAGATTAATAGTACGTTTCAAAAATAATATATAATCAGTACAGGATATCACACATTAAGAACAACAGTATTCAAGATTATTTATTATAATCTATAATATTCTACAGGTTACATCGTTATCCTTTTATACATGCAAATTTAACATTCAATGCAGTGAGGAGTATCCGAATTTTATTTTTTTATTTAACATGCAAGAATATCATAAAACAGTCACACAAATTAAGTCACGCACACACAAATATTTAATTTCTCGAACAAGAACGTCACCGAAATATGCCTGCTTCTCAACCAACCTTGGATTACCGGGTTTGTTCTTTCCCTTTGCTTTGACGAGCCAACGAAGAAGAGAAAGTTTTCAATCCCTACTCCGTATAAGTCTCTGGGTCAACCTTTTTTCCTTGCGTGTGTAATGGAATCATCTGCCTGGAAATGTGTGATGGTTCCAACCATATGTATCATCTTGCATTATGGAACCCGGTCACGAAGGAGTTCAAGATTATACTAACGGTATATTATAAAAATTACATGTGGTCCGCTATGGGTTTTGATCCCATAACCAAGGATTACAAGGTACTTTTTTATGCAGATTTATCCATATTGGTCCCATGGTGACAAGTTAAATGACAATTTCTTTGCTTGCAGACGCAGGTGTATCGCATCAAGGACTTAACCGAAATCAAGGACTTAACCGAAAGCCTCGACAGGATATCGAAGATCAGCTCTTCCGGCATCACGTGTTGGGTGACGACGCCATCGACATTGTATGATTGGGGTGACGGCAAGGTTTTTTCTTTTGTTGCTAGCAACTACTGCTTAGAATCAATGCAGCGTTCTTCTCACAGTGATATATGTTGCTCTCGAGTTGGATGTTGAGGTTTTTTTTTTTTAACCAAATGGATTGAGACTATTATATATATAGACAAGTTATTAAGATATTTAAGAAAATAATTTACGGGTTGTTCAGATATTTACGAAATTTTCAAACCAATCGAATCGTCTCAAAATATCTCATAATACCTTACGTAAATATTTAATCCACAATATCTTGTGAAATAATAACAATCGAATGTGAGACGGTTATAAATATTTATAATTATATCGAATTTTAGGGATATTATAATATTACAATTAGAAGCATCATATGTGTCATTGTTATTATTTCTTGTAATAGATCCATTAACAAAAAATGAAGACTTGAACTTCTGCTTGACAGGAAACCACACAGGTTCTGGTGTCATGGCTTTTGAGGGAGAAGCGATGTTGAGTCAGGTGTCGTATTTCTTCCATTTGTTGCTTCGCCTAGGGATCACCTGCTTAAAGACCCCGTAGATCGTGACCTGTCAATGTCGAAAGTTGCCGCCATGTCAGTTTCCAGGTTAGGTAAAGAAAGATACCAGCTTCCAGAGTGCAAAGGTGACGCTCAAGATCGCTATTTCCCAATATAAGGTTAGAACCACTAATCTCACAGTACCAGAGTTTTGGAATTAACGCGCTCTACATTCTGTTGTGTTATTATTATTTATGCCGTCAAAATCTTAGTAGCCAATTCAACCCTGAAGCCCAAAACAATATCGCTCGACCATGACTCAAACTTACACTAGCAATACAATGATTGAACTTTTGAACTCGTTGGACTATCGTGCAGCTCGTAGTTATTTTCTTCTATGATTTTATTTGCATGTTGAACCATGAAGAAGCCACATGACTCTACTAAGGGGGCCACTCGGCACATCAGCACATGTTATATTTCCCTTGTTGGTATAATAACTAATGTCGGTCTACAAGTTATTAGCGTTACTATCATCCCATCAGAAAAAAGGCATGGAGCCCGGGTCGCACATGTTTGCGGACAAATACTTGCGTTCCCTGTGGGTCTGGTCTCCCAACAACTTTATTAGATTTAGGCTATTCCCAAACATTCCCAAAATGTTTCAGTAATATTTTTTCTCGTATATTTCATGTATCCTGATCTCTGTTAAATTGTTTAACGGGTAGTGATCGATATAATTCTTGCATCACTAAGGAAGAAGACGGGTGCATCTCGTCCTTTCTAGACCCTGTGGTTAAACTGAATGGTGGTTGTTGTTGATTGATGAGGGTAAGTGTCATTGGACCACCTCTTTGAAGGGTCCTGATCTATAAGCCGACGCGGTTTCTGATCAGGGACATGAAGCCATGTCAGAGAAAAGGCCTGGTAGAGATGAATTTTGAGTGTCTAGGGGGAAAACCCAGGGAAACAGCTGTTTTTTTGCCCTTCTGCCCTCAATGCCAAGCAATTGAGTCTCGCTATCTTTGTCAGATGTGGGCTTAGTAATTGGCTATGTTAGTAAATATGTATAGCATTCGCATATCTATTGTTGTACATTGTTATCTACACGTTAGTTTAGTCGAAATTACATTGCATGGTGATAGATTCATGGAAAAGGTGTGAATTGCAAGCATGTAAGAATTCTGCCAGAGTATCTCATGGAGGAGAAAGAGTTTACCCAGAAACTGGACTTTGGTTCTGATAAGTCTAAACGGCTCCTCTTTATCCTCATACTCTCCACTCTCAGCTCCGTCCATCGAGCGCCGTCGCCACCGCCTCCCTCTTTATCCGACAAGGCGATACCGCCGCCAAGGATCTCCCTCCAGCTCCCGAAGCTGAAACCTCGCCTCCTCAGGCTCCCAAACCGCCCTCTATCCTTACCCACTCTCCTGCTGCTAAGCGCCATTGAATCCCCGAGCAGCCCTCTGTCTGGGCTGCTGGCTCTGCTTCCGCCATCGAGCGAGACATCTCGACGATGGTTTATGCCCTTGTTGAATCTAAAAGAAGATGACTGAAAGATTGACCTTCCCAATTGGGAATAATAAGGGCCTTCTAGGACTGTTGTTGGTGATGGTATCTTGTTGTGTTTGTGTTCGTTGTATTGCTGCAGCCTAGGTGGAAGCTCTAAGCACTTAGTGGTGGTCGTGGTGGTGGTGATGCTGCAGGGCCTTGGCTTGCCAGGATGCTCCTCCCACCTGAATGGGACGGAGGCGGCGGTGTGGAGCGGCGAGGGAGCGATCCCTGGCTGCCCCGCCGGCCGCAGTTTGGCTGCTGGTAATGAGAATATTGGTAGCTGTGGTATTGATCTTTGATCTGTTGCCTCTTGTTCGGCTCCCATCTTGCTTTGCTTTTGTATCTTCACTTGGAGTTATTTTGCAAGGTGAAGGGAAGAGGAGGGATTTGGTTTCAGTTTGGATTGGAGACGAGGTGAAGAAATGATTGGGATGGCAAGTAGGTAATTTTGGGTTTTATATGATAAAATCATGAGGATGATGGGAATATGTAATGATACATGAAAACTTAGGAAAACTTATGTGTTTGTTAGAAACCAGCATTCAAGATTAAAATAAAGATGCATTACGGATAGGGGTTTGATTGATGGAAGTGTCGTTATGGTTTGTTTGATTCTATTCGGAACGTTTTGTGTGACAGTCTCTTAACCACTGAGAGATATACCGTACTATTTGTATCTGAAGAGGAGCTTATGTATTTCCCTGTAATAATTTGAGTGTTATATTAAATATATGCCTTTTTATTTCCATTATAGATGTTTCTATTCCTACTCTAAATTCTCATTCACATGGGGGTTCCCTACGACGTGTTAGATAATGAAATGCCCACGATATAAAAACGTTTCATTTGTCCTCTTCTTATTTTATCTTCATTTTCCTTGTCTTTTCTTTTGAAAGTGATATGCATATTATTTTGTGTATTCTATGAAGAATACGTTTAAAGATATTGGCAGTATTGATAAATCTATTGGTCTTGAGCAAGATATGCATAATATATTTTTTTTAAAATGATTTTGCGAAAAACATTCTTTTTTCTTTCTCTCCCTTCAGTATTCATAATAAAAATAAGATTACACATGTGGTTTTTCCTCAAATATTGTCAGGAGAATATATCAATCGTTGATGTTTTAAAAAAAAGAAATTGCAAAGGATTTTCCTTGATCAAACGAATAGTCCGTAAATCCGGAGAATCCTTTAAATCAGCTTTCGTCGATGGATTTATTATCACAAACTAATTCGACATTCAGCGGGTTTTGAACCCCTGACCTCTTCTCATATTGGAGGAGTTAGGTTAAATTGTTTATCATATAGGATGGAGTGATCCCCCATCGGTCGTTGATGTTGTGTTGTGCGCATTGAGCAATTTAAGAGTGTTGTTTTTTTTCCCTTCACACATCTATTCAATTATGCATGACATATCACATGATGTTGGAGTATGATTTATCAAACCCTTATGTTATTCATAGGGTTTGACTAATCAGACAGAGCATTCATGCATGCGGGATTTGTGATCCGGCGCCATAGTATTAGACAACATCGGATGGTGAAAAATATTATATATTTTTGTACAAACTTTTTTTTTTTTTTTTGGCTTTTCGATGATTAGGATGATAGCACAGTCCTTTTGTTGTCTGATTTGGGCTGCCGGTGATCTCAGGCCTATTGTTTCTGCCTTGTTTTATTTCGATTTGTAATTTGATTATGCTGAGGATCCATGAATGGATTCATTTTGTTTCAACTATGAAAAAAGGCTATTCTTGTATGAAAAAGTCACCAATTTTATGCGACTATTGAAATGGACCTTGGATAATAAGACTATTTTTCTTAAAATTTGGATGTTGACTCCCTAACATCCCACCAAAGGTTACAGAAAGTTCCGACTATTTTTTGTATATGCAATGTGCACGCAATAGATTAACAGAAATTTCTCACCTAATACTGTTATTTGAATTTTGTCCTTCTACATGATCATCAAAAGCAAGAGAAAGCAAAGAGGAAAGTTGTGTTGTGTGCGTCTAGTTCAGATGATTCGGTCGTTCTGTTATCAAGGTACGGGAATTTGATCGTGAGTACTTGGCGAACATTGCAAGCGAATATGATCGTGATTACTTGGCGAACATTGCGCGTCTTTTGTGAAGAGAAGTGTCATCTAAAAATCATTGCGATGTTCTGATTTCATCCACTGCGTAACATTCTATTTGAGAAATTTTGTTTATCACCTCAAATAATATGTGAGATATTCAAGTATAGATTTGCAATAGCCTAAGAACAGGTAACGCATATTCCAGTTATGAAAAAGAATTGAGGCAGAACTTAAATGGGCCAGGAATTTGGGCCTTGAGCATTTTTGGACCTCGACTACTTCTTTCATTTCGTTGACAAAGCCCAATCACAATAAAATCAAAAGAAAATAAAAATAAAAAACAAAAACAAATCGAAAAATGAAAATCTCAATTCGAAGACGATGATGCACGACGCCGCCGCGTCGCCGCCGCCGCCGGTGGAGCAAAAATCCGGCAAGGTGTTAGCCTTGATCGAAAAGGCGACGAACTCGACTTCACCAGAAATCGATCCACGTCTCCTCAAATCTATCAAGCTCACCGTCCGATCCTCGGATTTCGAGCTCCGCCTCGCTGCGCAAACCCTAATCGATCTCATGAGCCGCCCACACTCTCAGGTGACGATAATAAAATCAAATCCTCACAAATCATAATCAAATTTCTCAAATACTTCATTATAATCAATACAATAACATTAACACAGGTAATCCCCTCAATTGACACAGTCTTATCTATGTTGCTATGCATACAGAGAGACTTCCAATTCATTGTAATCAATAAGGATTGTAATTAATATTTGTTGTGATCATTGTCAGATTCGATTGTTGGCGTTGTTGATAATCGACGAGCTATTCATTCGGTCGAAGCTGTTCAGGACGATTATTGTGCCGAATTTCGATCAGTTGTTGAGCTTGAGTATAGGATTCCGTCGACAGAGTCCGCTGCCGCCACCATCGGCTGTGGCGACATTGTTGAGGTCGAAGGCGATCGAGTTTTTGGAAAAATGGAATGATTCGTTTGGGATGCATTATAGGCAGATTAGGTTAGGGTTTGAATATTTGAAGAACACGTTGCGGTATCATTTCCCGAATCTGAGGGAGAATGCGGCTAGGGTTACGAGGGAGAGACGGGAACGAGAGGCGAGGACGCAGGAGATATTGAGGAGTAAGTTTGGGGCGCTGAGGGAGAGTTTTGAATTGGTGAAGGATGATATTCGGGCCACGGTTGAGGAGGTTCGGGAGTGTTTGAGTGTTTTGCGAAGCAAGGATGAAGAGACAAGCTTGATCATGGAGGGTTTTGATGATGAGGAGTACGAGGTGTATAGGAGTCGGGAGTTGGAGCAGATACGGATTGATTCATTGAAAGAAGGGGGAAAGGTGAAGGAGAGTAGTCAGAACAAGGTGGTATTCGATGTTTTGAGGGAGTTGTATAAGCTTCTTGTCACGAAGCATTTGGTATTGGTTCAGGAGTCGTTGTCTGTGCTCATCAGAGCTGAAGTGGAGGATACGAGGTTCAGGGATTCGGCATTGAAGGAGTTCATTGATATCAGAAATAGTATCTTAGCAGAGAAAAAGAAATGTGAGGAATCAGGGTGCTCACTCCCAGACTTGAGTGCAGACGATGAAGATGTTGTTTGGGAGGAGGGAAATATTGGACCTCATGGAACTGACAATTCGAACATGCAGGTTGAGAGGAAAGATGATTTAGCATCGACGTCAGGAACCAAGGAGATTCAAAGTAAGGATGCTTCTCCACCCGATTCCAAGAATTCAAAGGGTAAGGCGAAGTTATATAATGAGGATCATGGTTACACTGATGAGGTTTCGACCTCATCGAGGAGTAAACTTTTAGCAGATGCTCCAGTCGTGAACTGGGGCTCATTCTTGGACCATTGGGGCGCCAAGAGCGATATTTTAGCTAACCAGAGGGGATTAGATCTCGATGGGCATTGGGGAAGGGTGGATTATGATGCAGTGATACCAGCAGATAAGATCGCGGAGCTGAATGTTCAGGCAACCATATACAAAGAGGAGCAAGCTGATATTGAGCCATGCCGTGCTCCTTTGCGCAATGGAAAACTTTGTCAGAGAAGAGATTTGAGGGTCTGTCCATTTCATGGTCCTGTTATACCCCGTGATAATCAAGGAAATCCTATTGAACCTCTTGACGATAAATCAAGCCCCATGGGATCACCTGATCCTGATATGAAGTCTGTTAAGCAGAGAACTTTGCCAGAGCAGGAAATGAGTTTCGAATCCATGGATGCCCAAGTGAAGGACTTAGCAAAACTAGCTATAAAAAATGTGCGGGAGCGAGATAAAGAGGAAGCAGGCAAAAGAGAAGAAGACAGGCAACCACTGAAGCGGGCAAAGCTCGCAAAAGTCAGGGAGCACAATGAAGCTGTTCTGAGGGAAGCAGCAATGGCTTCAACATCTCGCTCTACAGCAATCGGAGATTATCTAGATACAGTCGATGCGGTCAGGGCCTCAGCCACAGCCAAGTCAAAAAGCAAGAAGCCAACACTTGCATCAATGCTGCGGAAAAAGGTCACTCCGAAGGATAGGTTAGCTCAAAGGCTCTTGAGTAATCATGCTAGGGACGCAACATCCGGGCAGGTCTGCACAGGCGATGACCCGAAGTATCGGGAATCATTTCCAAATCAATGGTAGAATACCATAGAAGCCAGTGCTGGCTCGGCCGGATATTAAGCCATGAGGGTGGTAAATGATCATCTCGACGTGACAGGATTGATTCGACCATTTGTAAATCCGAAGCTTTAGTTATTGAGACGTGCCAGTTTTTGTGTACTACTATGTATATTGTTTTCCTCGTTAGTATTTGGGAATTACTATGGTGCTATAATGGGCAGCCCACTGCTGCTGTTAGACGACGCGTACAGGGGAAAAAAGGGCGGCGAACTGCTGCGTTTGATTTTTGAATCAAATTCCTTCTCTTCCGATCATCAAAAGACGCTCTTTGCAATTGGATAAAAATAGAAACCCTATTTCATACTCTCTGGGGAGGCTGAGGGTGTCCAATTTCGCCTTCCTCCCATACTGTTGCAACACGTCGACGATTATTGGATCTACAAGCCGCGAGGATCTTCCCACAAACCAGAACATAAGGTAAATTTCTCATGATTTCAAAGAGTTATATTATCTTCGTCCCAAAATATTATCCAACACGCGGATTTATATATGTGTTGAATTTTTATGAAATTTGATATTAAAAAGTACTTTTATTAATGATAGTGGGATTGTAAGTGGGGTTTAGTTGATGGATGAGAGATTATGGATGATTTGTTTTGATGTTTTTTATGTGAAAATGTTATCAAAAGTTATATTATGGGACGGTCTGAATAGAAAAATATGGTATATAATATGAAACATAGGGAGTATCTTTTTTCGAGACATGCTCATAGATTTAGGGTTTCTAATTTAGGTGGTTTAGTTGAGTTGGATGAACGGCATTTGATTTAGGGTTTTGAGATTTTATGATTTTGGATTAGGGTTCCAAAATTTGGGATCCTTGGTTTGATTTTGATTTCGGGTCTCACAATTCCAGTTTCAATGTGAGTTTGTTTGTTTAGAGCTGTACAAGAATCTTGGGACTGATTAATATCATCACACAATAGGATTAAAGTCGATATGAAGGTAGAAGGATACTCAAGGAATGTTCGACATCTCAAAGCCAGTATAAAATCCAAGGCCAAACTGCTCAAGGCATTGACCAAACTTATCAAGATTGAGAACAAACCATGGGGCAAAGCAGAGCCATTTGTGCGCCCGTGAGCGATGTCTGAGCTTAGGCATAGAAGGACCGTTGACATGATCTTTCCGCGCGGCTATTGGCAATTGCTTATGTAATAGTTTTCTAATAATGGCCAGTTTTGGTTCCGTTCTCTATTTTTTGGTCTTCTTATTTGCTTCATTCTCATTTGTCAGGTTCTATTAAACTTGAAAAAACTTGAAATTGTCAACAGCTTCCTTGCTTCAACCAGTTTGCAGCGAAGAGGTATTCCTAACGAGTTTCGTCATGTTTATCGATGTGGATGTGGTCTCTCTGTTACACTAAAGAGAGCAAATCTGAAGGAGATTTTACAATTGTCGCGATTGTCCATTTGATTGTAAGTATTTTGAATGATACGACAAAGAGAGGATGCCGAGATGGGGAATTGATTATTGCAAGTATTTTGAATGGTACGGCAAAGAGAGGATGCCAAGATGGGGAATTGATTATTACAATGAAGTGTTGGGGGAGATGACAAATCTGAAGAAGGAGATCGTTGTATTATCTTCTATCAAGAAATTTACTTTATGTGAAGACATAATATTTTTTATGTTTGTTTTTGGTGTAAATTTAATGTTTTCGGTATTTACTATGTAGAAGATGACTACTACGTGGATGTTGCTGAATGAGATAAGTTCTATTATGTAATGCAGTTAGTATTTATCATGTAATGTACTTAACACTTATGATGTATAAGGATCTATCTTGTATGAGTAATTTATGTTGCGGATGGAGAAGCTTGTCCATGGTATCTGGATTATGCAGCAGCTGTTGCTGTGGTTGTTTATGTGTGTATGTTTGTTGTGCATGCTTCGACAGGAAATAGCATATCATAGGCCGAAGCCCATCACAAATTTCATTACACTTGTAAGCTGACAGACAAAATATCAAAAAGTACAACCTGCCAGGGAATCAAAACAACCAGACAACCAAAACAAAACACACAAAAGAAACTTGCCAGTGTTATATGATCAACACTTACAAAGTTCATAGCATTGTACGGGATTTCCTATAGCAAGCATATAAGATATCACCTCTTATACCATCCTATAAGATGATATAAGATGTGCTCATGCTTCCGACAACATGAGCACATCTTATATATCATCCTATACAACCAGTCACGAGGCATCGACACAGTAATAGTTCGTGAAGTATACATCAGCAGCACTACAAAAAACCAGTGCCATAGCTCACATCCATCTAAAAAAAAAAATAGTAATGATGGTCTCTATATCATAGGACCATCCTTCCAGGAGATTTTGACATGCCGATCTCTATCCAGACCTTGTTCATTAACACCATCACATGAATCTCTATCGACAGCATCTAATTCTTCGACCTCTCAGATGCCATCTAGTTGATCGACCTCAACACCATCCCATTCACCTCCCCTGAAACCATCTAATTCATTTGTTTCAAAATCATCTATTTCAACTCCATCAGACTGGTGTGCATCATCCATGAATAATATCCTGCAATACAAATCATTATCAATACAAAAACCAAATCGAAAAAAAAACAATCATCCAAATAACCAATCAGACTCGTACAAAGAACAATCATTGTCCGACTCGTGTACATGTATAACCAGGACAATGCCCTATAACCCTAAAACGAAAGAAGAACGAACAATCGAATTGAAAACTCTGACCGATGGGTGAGTAATTTCGCTTCAGCGGGTTCAAATCATATCATAGAGAGAAGATCGTTTGAATCAAATCATCCAAATCGTTTAGGGTTTGGGCTGTGCGGGGTAGCTCAGATTCGATGCAAAGCATGAGCATGAGCATGGGGAATCGCAACCGCGTATGATTTTCCCTCCAATTGCTATAAAACGCGGAGTTCTGGTTTGGTAGGGATAGTGACGACGTCGTTTGATGACAGGGAAAGGGATGATTTGATTCAAAAATTGAAACTCAGCATTTGGTGGACCTGGTCCTCGGATGTTCAAACCAAACAATTGAAGATGTTATTATATTATATTTTTTAATATTAAAAAAATCTATATCTTATTTAAAAAATATTAATTTTTTTAAAAAAAAGTTACTAAAAATAATCCTATAAACAAAAATAAAAAATACTCCTAAATTATTAAATTAATCGAAACCGTTAATCAAAAAACAACGATCCTCCTGATCTCATGTTATTGTCTGATCTGGGAAGGATCCCAGGGATGTAGCTGCCCATTACAGCACAATAGTAATTCCCTTATGCTGATGGAATAGAATTGTCCCTTCCATCCGAAATGAAAATTTTGTGTTTGATTATATACATTTTGTTTGGAATGGACGATTACGGACGGGATGTAATTCCTTCCGATTAGTGTTTTTTCGTTCTTGTCATGTGCTGTTGGAATGGTCCATTTCGTCCAGAATGAAATGATTTTTTTTTTTCATTTTTAGTTTATGTTGTTAATAAATAAACAAAATTATGTTTTATTTTAATGATATAAATTAAGTGAAATTAGATGAATTTCTTAAAAAAAATCCCCTAACAAAATTAGATTAACCTAATTTAAAAATTTATATTCGAAGTTTATAATAATATATTTTTTATTTTAAAATATTTTATTTAAGAATTAATGTAATTCATTATGTATAACAAAAAAAATTTCACGAACCAAACAAGAGGAAAGAAATGGAATCGCTGATTCCATTCCAAGTAATCGCTAATTTCATTATAACCTTCATTCCAAGAATCGTTGATTTTATTTTTTTTCAAAATCATACTTACAATCCAAACGTTACCTTAATATTTAGTAACATTATAATGTTGATGTTGCATGTCATTTGAGACGATAAAACTTAGCTGAATCTCTTTCTTCTTCTTTATCTTTGTGTTTGCCAATTAACAGGCAAATGCTAAATGCGTTGCAGCTTTTGTTCAAGTATGGCTTGATATGCATAGTTATAGTTTTTTTAAAGTTTTTTCAGGAAAGCTTTGAAAGGTTTGGTTCACCATGGCAGTCAGATTTTCTTATCAAATTCAAGAATGACCTGATCTTGATTTGGAATCTGGATAAAAACACTTTCCTGCTGTACTAGAAGAATTCTTTCTTTTCAATTCTTTGATAAACAGGGAGTTTGTGTGCTATCAGCGAACAACATAACAATCATCTTACTCGTGTGTCCTGTAAAATAGGATTTGAAAATAACAAAATATACGCAATCTTATTCCCTTTCGATTATAATAGAAAGATTGTTTCTCAAATACCCTAACGAACGACGACAATAACAATCAGGCGCAGAACGCCATGTCGGGTCAGTTCTAACTTGCACGAAAGGCACAAGCGATCACTTTTAACAGTCATTTCTATGATCCATTTGATAAGTTTGGGTAACAGTTATAAGAAGGATTTGGCATCTAGGCCTTAGCATAAAATAAACTTGCATGGTTAGCAACCATCAGTGATAAAGGATGATGATTCATTTTGGATGAAACCTAAATGGAGCAAGAATCAATCACGAGCACAATAAAGCATCATTCATCAATTACCCCTCCTTGTGGTAGTTCCTTAAAATAGGGACAAAGGATCACTTCACCCCTACAATTATTTTCACTCCATTTACTGTTCCATATTATTTGTTCCAATAATGAGGAAAATTTATTCCATATCCTAGGTTACATTGTCAAAATGATCTTGGTATGTTCGAAACAAACTTTAATATCAGACACACGCATTCAGACAATTCCATATGGCCACACCACAGTTTTTTCTAAACTAATCTCGTACGGACAATAACGAGCCTGTCCGTTGATTACTTGCTCTATCGTTTATGTTACTGATCGATTTACGAACTATTGGGAGCAGATAGACGTAAATGAGTTTCGCCTCCGGATAACCTTTCGGACAGAATTTTACTTGTTAGAATTATGAAAACGTACCCTATTACTTCGAATTGGACTGTGCATGTAACTCTAGATTTAACCTCGTAGCTAACATTTAATGCAATAAGTACCAATGTCAGTAAATATATGTCTGACAGGAGTGGGTTTTCACGTGAATTCATTGGTTATATCTTCAATGGCACATCTTACAACGGGGAATAAATGGAAGTCAATCTTGGGTACTCAAAATATTTCAGTATAGGAGAAATTAACAATGAAAATGGAAGCGCGTATAGGAAACATCCAAGTATCTTCCAAGATGTACACAATTTCTTCGCATCGACTCATGAAACATTTCACAAGCTATATATACATTTCGTCTTTTTACATGTTGTTTTTTAAGAAATTACTTGGGCGGTTGTTTTTGTACTTCCCATATATATTGTATTATTTCTTTTCTAATAAAATCACAACATTATATATTGTACTATTTCTGTTCTAATAAAATCACAACATTATATAATAATTATATTATTCGATATAAATTTGAAGAATTTCGTTCATCGTCTTAACAACTTTCAATTTGACACAAACTTAAGTACTACATCCGTATCATAATTATTGGAGCGTTTCTGTCCATGTATAATTCAACATTTAATTTGAAAAGATTCCTTACTTATCTAAATGATACGATTTAAATTTTCTATTGGTCCACGAGTATAGTACGTACCATTTACTATCATTATGGTTTTGTGACATTTTTTTTAAAAATAACATCTGATTGTCCCGCAATACTGATCAAATCTTTTATCATCATGTGTGTCCGATCAAAATAGTATAATTTTTTTGGGACGGAAGGAGTAAATAATATAAAGCATTACTCCTTTCCTTCCATAAAAGTTACAACGATTTGATTTTTGTTAATATTATTCAATACGTATTTTACGTAACTTTATTCCATAACTAAATGATTTAAAGATATTTCGTAATACTACACATACTATTAAATTATATTCTCTCCGTTCCGTAATATAAATAATCATTATATATTCGTACCGTCCCAAAATATATGAAACATATCGTATTTATAAATTTTTTCACATAAAAAATATTAAAACAATCATCATTTGATACAGTATACCCATTATTTTCTCTCATAACGGATACAGTAAACCCAATCACCATCAAAAAATATTTTTGATCAAATTCCACATAAATTTAACACACATATAAATTCACATGTTGGATCTAATCCTACTTATATTTTAGAACAGAGGGAGTTTTATTAATATTATATTCTCTTCGTCCCATAATAATTTGAACATATATGTGTTTTATATTATTTTATATATATAAATACAAAGTTTTATTTTTATATCAAATCAAGTTTGATCGTCACCTAATATGTATTAAGTCGAAGTAAATAACTTATACAATCATTGATGTTTCACGATAAACTTATAAAAAAAATACATTTACTCGTCAGTGCACACATGTCAAACTTTATATCGATACATATGTGAAATTAAAATATTATGATTATTTTAATATATAAAAATTGTTCAAAAAGACTTCGTTCCCGACAATTTTACATGATTTAATGTTTGATCAGGAAGATTCAAAACCAAATCTACTTTTATGGGGATGATCAATTCATAAGAAAATGACCAATTCAAAATATCAACACTAATCAGACAGACCCATATTTGAAGTCCAACCTTCGTCGTTTCAATTCCAAAAGTTCCCCCAAATGCACAAACCTTTTCTCATCTCCCCTCAAAACCCCCAATTCAATCCCTCACAATAATTCACTGCCCAAATCCCCTCAAAAACCCTAACTAAACCCCATTTCCAAGACCCGAATCCATTTCCTCATCTGGGTCATCCCCAAATCTCATAATCTTGAACCCAAAATGGACGAGGAAAGTGTCGAGTGTGTGACATCTGATGAGGAAGAACAGGTTGAGGAAACTGTTGGGGAGAATAATGTGATTGAGAATAGTAATTATGATAATCATCGGAAATTGTTGCAATTTGGGTCGTCCAAGAAGGTGTTGAATAGGCCTGTTAGTGGTGTTCACGAGTTGCTTGAGTGTCCTGTTTGCACTGATTCAATGTACCCTCCAATTCATCAGGTGATAAAAGCTCGATTACACACATTTTTCGCCTCGATTTCGCCTCGATTTGGCTTAAATTTGTGTTTTGGGTATGTGGTTGTTTTTTTGGGGTGAAATTGGGTTCTTTGGATCTGTTGATGGGACAGATTGTTCTTGGTTTGTTGGGTTTTGATCAAGATTTGATCTTTTTGGGGTTTCTTGATTGACTTGAAAGTTGTGATCTTTGTGATTAGAGAAATGGATTTGGTTAGGGTTAGATGTGTGGTGGGATCTTGGGGTTAGAGGGTTGAATGTGGATGGTTGCATGCGATTTGGGTGCTGTAATTTTGTTTCGTTTTAGTGCAATCTGGGATTTGGTGATTTAGTGTTTGGTAGTTTTTGGGGATCTTGTAGATTAGGCTCATGGGCTATGATTGAAAGTGATAGGATGCTTGCAGTTTCAGTTTGTGGAAGTTAATGGATGAATAATTGTCACGATGCATGCTTTTCTTTTCGTTGCATTTACTGCGGCCTCGATTGGCTATCAGGGCTTGTTTAGTACTATAAGAATGGGAAAGATGATTGATATCGTTTCTTAGAGATGTTTTCTAGTATATTGTGCATTTAGATTCCATCCTTTGTGCATGCCATACATGAGACTGGTTATTTATCAGGTCAGTGTGTCTGATAGCATTCTTGATATCAGGTCGCATCTAGATGCTGAAAATTTTGCATAATCGGGAACACACTTTGAACATCTATGGCATTCGCTCTAGGGATGATGAACCTTTTTCATGTGCAATTTGCATTGCATTAGAGGTTTTCGAGCTATGAATTCGCCTTAGAGACTTCAAGTTCTGTAGCAGCTTTGAGATGAGGAGCTTAGAATGGCACAATTCAGGTCTATAAGTTCATGCACGAACCATAGGCTGTAGCAATGATAGAAATCGGGCTATGCCACTTTGCCGATTTTTTATTCATGTCTCCAAGTATAGGGAGTCGGTGGTGCAACAATTTGGAGCTGAATTTGTTCCTCAAATTCCTCTGATCTTCCCATGTTTAGATATCCTAATTACATCATGTTTGTTCACAACTCATTGCCTACTGTATTCATGGTGCTATCTGATAATGGAACAACTTACAACATAATTTCTCCTCTTTGAAGGTTGCATATTTTGGTTCTAACTCTTAGAATTTCATTTTACCAGTGCCGCAACGGACACACCCTTTGTTCCACTTGTAAAACAAGGGTACACAACCGATGCCCAACATGCAGACAAGAGCTTGGGGATATACGGTGCCTAGCTTTGGAGAAGGTCGCAGAATCCCTTGAACTGCCTTGCAAGCATTATGTATTTGGGTGCCCTGAGATCTTCCCCTATTACAGTAAGCTCAAACATGAAATGACCTGCAACTTCAGGCCATACAATTGCCCATATGCTGGCTCAGAATGTGCTGTCACCGGCGATATCCCTTACCTTGTAGCTCATCTGAGGGATCATCACAAGGTTGATATGCACTCAGGACAAACATTCAACCATCGATATGTGAAGTCCAATCCTCGTGAAGTAGAAAATGCAACTTGGATGCTCACAGTAAGTAAGAGCGGGAATTGAATCTTATCAAAACTGTTTTTTCCCCCATCATTATGCTTGTTGGTTTTGTTGCATACTTCTTGTCCGTTGAGGAATCAATACTATCTGAAGTTCTTGCAAACTATAGAAGACTAACAAATATTAATGCGGGATGCCTCTTTTGTCCCCTTGTATTGTCCACCTTCTATAAAGATTCAAGTAATAAATGAATGAGGATAGTTGAATTTGAATAGTTTGTCACCAAATGAACCAACTATACTAAAATTTTTTTTTTCCGGTAGAAGACATGGAAAGTACTATTTGTATCTTATCATAGACTATCTGAATCCAAAACTTTTCTACTCTGTAGGTTTTTCACTGCTATGGCCAGTATTTCTGTCTCCATTTCGAAGCATTCCAACTTGGGATGGCTCCCGTGTACATGGCCTTTCTCCGGTTCATGGGAGATGAGATTGAGGCTCGGAACTATACCTATAGCCTTGAGGTTGGTGGCAATGGCCGCAAACTCATCTGGGAGGGGACACCACGGAGCATCAGAGACAGCCACAGGAAGGTAAGGGACAGCCATGACGGGCTCATTATACAGAGGAATATGGCACTCTTCTTCTCAGGAGGCGACAGGAAGGAGCTCAAGCTTAGAGTCACTGGCCAGATAAGGAAGGAGCAGCCAAGCCCTGATGGTGGGATCTCTATCCCAAATCTCTGAAGTTGTAACATAGAAACTGCGTTAACTTGTACCCATTTCGCTATAGTGTAGAAAAAAATATGGCCACATGTATTCGCAGATGGAGATGATGCTGGAAATGGTTCGAATGTGTAGTTGCAAATCTGGATCTTTTCGGCTTGGAAAGAAATGTGCAATGAAGCTTGTAACGAGGCTTTTGTTCTTTCCCCCTGACTTCATGCTTTGCATCCTTCATTTCCTGATAACTGTCCTAAAGAAACTTAGGTAGCTTGGTGAGTTGGTACGCCATGACCAAATCACAGCATGCACAGCTACGTCGGAGGTAGGAGTAGGTTATGATACCACTGTCGACCTATCCAAACCTCGTCTTAGCAGGATGCTAATGCTTCAGCAGAGCTGTGTGCTTCTGTCTACTGGCAAGTATGATTCTATGTTGTGTGTGACTCTCTGGGAGATCAAGATGCTCCTGCACCTTTTGCTATGTCAAAACGAAGTTTGTTTTTTCCTATGATCATCTTTTCATTTCCTTGTAATAGATGATTTGTATACATAAAAGTTAAAGTTTTTATATTAGGGATCAATGTAGCGGGTTCATTCATCTCGATCAAATTCCTACTCAACAAGCCAAGTGAAAGGCTTGTTGTTATCCTCGATATATGTCTGACCCCGAGAACATGGTGAGAGCAAATGTTACTGATTTGCTCATCACTTGATACAAATTTGAACTACCGGTCGAATGAAAGCTTTTGAATGGTTCCCAAAACCTTACCATAAACCCCTAAACACAAACCACTCCTCTCTATCCAATCACCAATGCAAACTCTGCCCTCCAATGGAGTTCCTCAAAACCCCAATCTCATCCAAGCTCTCGCCTTTCACCCCAAAACCCTCAATCACAATCCTCACCATTCGAAACCCATCTAGAACCCTCAAAACCCATCTCCAATTCCCCTCAAAGTTCTCATTTTGGACAAATTTTCATCCCCCGATTCGCAGAACTCTTAGGGTTTCAGCCCATTTCAGCCGCCGAGGACCCACCAATCGTCGTAATTCGCTGAGGAGAAAGATCCTCGGCGACCCAAAGGTGAGGCCCATTAGTCCCAAAATCAATGACCCAGTTGAGATTTGTGATAATTTTGCTGTTTTTGAATCGAATTTGGAAAAGGGCAGTGAGGGTTTACGGTTAGAGCAAAAGGGTTTGTTGGAAAAGAGGGTATCGAGTTTTTTGGATAGATTAGAGAGTTGGGTGAATCAGTGTAAGGAAGATATTGAGTTTTGGGGTGCTGGTTCGGACCCGATTTTCGTCGTTTCGATGGATCGTGATGGGAATGTGGAGCGGGTTTCGGTCGATGAGGATGAGATTGTGAGGAGGAGTGATGTTGAGATTGAGTATTATAAGGAGAATGTGGATTCGGAGGAGTTCGAGGTGGTGAATTCGAGGATTGTTCGTGCTAGGAAATTGGCCAAGGAGATTGAATGTGGAAATCATGTGATCCCGAGGAATAGTACGGTCGCTAAGTTCGTTGTTTCGGGGGAGGAATCGAGTTTTGTTGGTGGCTTTAGGAGTGTTGTTGGGGCTTGGAATGATTCGCTTCCTAAGATTCCTGTTCCAAATGTATCTTTAAGGTCGCTTGGGTTCGCGATAGTTGGTGGATTTGTGGTTATTTTGGTATCAAGGATTGTGTTCATCAAGTTGAAAGGGTTTTGGGACCAAACGGAGAGGGAAAGAATAGAGGAGGAGGAGGAGAAGAAGGGTGATGTTGAAGTGGTGGAGGAGTTGGTTGATAGGCCTAAAGTGAATGGCAAAAGGCCTCATCTTGATGAAGCTGAATTGTGGAATAGCATTAGGAAAGCTAAAGGATCCTGTGCTGAGCCAGCCTTGCTAGATAACAGGTGTAATCAGGATAAGGATTCTGTCGACATGGATCATAAGATTCAAGAGATCCGGAGAATGGCTAGGCATGCGCGGGAAGCTGAAAGAGAGCGGACAACAAGCAAATCGGTCAAGCAAACAGAGCCATTTTCAAGAAAAACTTCAATCAGTGAGAAACTCGAGCAAAATGAAGAAAAAGACATCGATATTCGGATGGATGAGGATCTGTCAAGAACACGTGATGGTGTTGAAACAGAGTTGTCAGGGAAGAGTGAAAGCATTGATGCTAACTTGGATGAAGATTCGAGCAAAATAAAGAATGTTAATGGTGCTGTGGCAGCTAAAGTCATAGAGAAGATTGGGAGCAATGGTGCTATGATCAATCGTGATTCAAGGGAAACAACGGAGATCAATGGCAGTGTTGAAGCACAATTCTTGGAGAACAATGAAAAGAGTGATCCTAAACTGAGTGGTGAAGTGGATTCTGGGGCGAATGTTGAAGGCGAACTTTGCAGCTCTTCAAATGAGAAACTTGTTGGAGATGCAGCGGACACTTATCTGGATTCTGGAAGTACCCATGACAAATTGAATTCATATGGCTTGGAGGAATCGGCACCATCCTCTGGTATCTTTACCAAACAATCGCACTTCTCAAATGGAGCAATAAAGCGAAGGAAGCCGAAGATCATACTGTCGGTTAATGAAGCCAGGGAGTACCTCGCTAAGAAACATGGAACACAAGTTTATCGTGTTGAACCCAAAGACAAAGATGTGAAAATAGCAGCAACGGCTACAAATGAGGTATTGAGTACTGAGAAAGTGCAAGCTGAAATGAAGCATCAAGCTTCTGAAGGTAAGGTTGTACCTTCTGTTTTAGTTGGCGTGTCGGGAAGTACCTCTTCCACGATTACATCTGAAAGTTATTGTAAAAAAGGAGAAGCATTTCTTTCAACTGGTACAGTTGGGCAACAGGAAATCCAGGTTACAACTCAAGAGTCTGCTGAAGTTAGGGTTGTACCTTCTGGTTTTGGCGGCATGTTGGGTAGTACCTCGGTCACAAAAACAATAGCAACACCTCCGACACAGGTGCTTCCGTCAAGGACAGGATTTGGTACAATTGAGTCTGAAATTCCTTGTCGAAAAGAGAGTGGATTTTTTTCATCAGATGTAGTCGGACAACAAGAAATCCAAGTAACAAGTCTGCTTGAAGCATCTGCTGTGGGGCTCACAAGTACTGAGGCTCCAAGCAGTGATATGGAGCAAAGTATTCAGCTTGCTGTGGAGGCAGTCAAGGTTTTGGATCCTAATAATTCTAGTGATGTTTCCGGCACTACCCATGATGTTAGTGCTCTTGATCATTCTGTAGTTATCGAGAAAAAGCGTCTTCTAAGTGAGAATAATGACAATGAGAGTTCTGATGCAAAAGCTGAAGTAGACCAACTTCTAGCTAAAGATATCAACAAGGTCTCAAAAGATGATGCAGGGAATGGAGAGATGGCGCCATTTATTGATAAAGAGAGCTGGGTGCAGAAAAATTTCCATGAGTTCAAGCCCGTGATAGAGAAGATTAGTGCTGGATTCAGGGATAGCTATGAGGTTGCCAGAGATAGAGTGATCCAAGAACCAAATGCCAGTGTAGACATGTCGGCCTTGCGATCTATTTTACAAGGTGATGAACTTGAGTGGATGAAGGATGATGAACTTAGAAAAATAGTCTTCAAAGTCAGAGAGAATGAATTGTCTGGCCGAGACCCTTTTCACCTGATGGAACCAGAAGACAAAGCCGCCTTCTTCAAAGGACTAGAAAAGAAAGTCGAAATAGAAACTCAGAAGATGGCAACTTTGCATCAATTTCTTCACTCGAATATCGAAAATCTCGACTATGGAGCAGGTATTGGTGTGCATTGGTTTTGAGTTTCGAGTGCCATTGCTTGTTTCTCCTTGCATGAAACCATTATCACCAGATTACTATCTGAAAATTTTATTCTGGATTTGAAATCCTGCATATCTATAGCACATACTGGCTTGTATTCTTACCCTTGTCTAAGTTAATGACTTTTCAATATGTGTGCAACTAAACTCATTCCTAGAGAAAACAACTCTTTATCTCTAGGCACCCCTAACATATGCATTGTTTCTCAATTAGTAAGGACATATGGACTAAAATTTTCCTTTCCCTGCAGACGGCATTAGCGTGTTTGATCCTCCTGAGAAATTCGTGCCTCGGTGGAAAGGTCCCCCGATGGATGAAATTGTTGAGTTCCTCAATCACGAAAGCCCTCTGCCGCAAAAGCCAGCTTCCCTTCAAAAATCGAATGAAACCGCGGAGCAGAAAAATGTTTCAACTTCCAACAAAGTCCCTAATGCCACCACAGTACCTGAACAGAAGGCTACCAAGCGGTCGAAGACGAACATACAATCGAGTGATGGTTCTATCCGGCCTGGTAAAAAACACGGGAAAGAGTATTGGGAGCATACTAAGAAATGGACTCGTGAGTTTCGGGATGCATATAATGCGGAGCAAGATCCAGAAGCCAAAGCTGTCATGAGAGACATGGGGAAAGACTTGGACCGTTGGATGACTGCGAAAGAGATTAAGGCCGCCGGTAAGCTGGCGGAGTTGCTGCGTGGGAAGTCATTGGAACTTTCAGAGAAGTCACTAGGCAAATTGAAGAAAGAAGTGAAGATTTTTGGACAAGCAGCTGTGATTAGCAAGTACCGCGAATATGGAGAAGAGAAAGACGAAGATTATTTATGGTGGTTGGATCTTCCTTATGTGTTGGTAAGTTACTTTAACCGTGAATCTGCTTCTTGAACTCAGACTCAGGTTTCGTGTCTCTGGGTTAAGTCACCTGTTAGCAGCATTGCACCACATGGTTACATGTAATACTGCCTTTGTGATATCATGTGTCCAGAGATTTAACTGTGCTTATCCAAAGGATAGCGGACCTTGGGTTCCCTTATGTATTTATTAATTATCGTTATGCATATTGAAGTTGGTTTTATCTTGTTGAAATCGCCAGTGTGTTGAATTATACACACCAGCAGAAGAAGAGGATGACATGGACGTTGGATTTTATTCATTGGAGATGGCGACCGACCTTGAACTTGAGCCAAAGCCGAAGCATGTGATTGCTTTCGAGAACCCTGCTGATTGCAAGAGCCTCTGCATTATCATACAGACACATATGGAAATGCTTGGTGAAGGCAAAGCTTTTGTTGTTGCACAACCTCCCAAGGTACGAATTTCATCTCGGGCTGCTACTACCTGATTTCTTGTCTTTCAGTTAAGCATCACGCTGATGCATTGAATTCCATTCTCGTATTTATGGAAATTTGTGTTTCTAGGATGTCTATCGGCTTGCCAGAGAAAATGGTTTTGGTGTGACGGTCATCAGGAAAGGGCAGATCATGCTCAATGTCGACCAGCCCCTCGAAGAGGTAGATGCAATGATTACCGAGATAGGTAGCAAGATGTATTATGACAAGATGACGCGAGAACGCTCTGTTGATATGAAATCATTGATGCAAGGCATATTCAGTCAGGGGCCTCAGGGCAAGTCGCAGAGGTAAACTCTTCTATTACCTTGCTAGTATTTGCAGTGAACTTCAACCATCAGGCATGAGGGCTTAATTCTTCGTGGCGCTTTTCTTGTTCTCTTTTTTTTAAATCTTCTGGATTTAGGCTGAAGTCGTCAGCAAATCGAAAAGCCAAGAGTTGACTCCATTCCTCGATCTCTCCTCCGATCACAAGAGACGGACAATGCAGAGTTTGACTGTCGACGTTAGGATGATCTTGGAGACTCGGATCAGCGTTGGAATCGCCTGCCTTTTTCTGGGCATGTTGTCGGCCTCGCTCTCTATGGTGCTTGAGATGTTCGGCAGGCGATGCTTGTTATGCCAATTTTTTAGATAGACTTCAGCTGTTGCTTATGTTTTGCGAGATTTTGTTCATGTATAGTAGTTTAGCTTGCCCTTTTAGGCCAGGCAAGAAAATGTAATGATCATTATGTGTCATAGATATGTGTAGTACCTTGACACACGAAAGAAGTTTATATGAATTGACATGTTCAGACTTATAGCTTAGCATAACTTGCTATTTTTGTTGTAGTGGGATCAAAAGCACGTCGTACAACTGTGTTCATGAGGAAGAAATCGTGGATATGTTATAGCATCAGTGATCCAAACAGTCGCAGCACGCTTGGAATGTAGGCGATACCATGATTAGTACAGCAAATATAACATGATTTTTACAGCAAATATCAGGATGGAACTTCTTGTGACATACAAAGAAGTTCAAACATGTGCTAAAAGGATTTCCAGGAGTAAACTACACATATCTACACTGGAAACAAACAACGATTCAGTTCAACTACTTGAACCGAGAAGAAAGAATGCAACAGATCCATCTACAGCTAACAACGTTGATATCTACTACTGCGCCTGTGTCACAGAACCCACTTTAGCAATCTCGTCTAGCCGAGCCTCCATGATTTGTGACACAATCTCGAGAAATGTGGATTCACTGGTTCCCGGCAAGAGAGAGTCTGACGCTTCCCTAACTATCTCCTCTATCAAGGATTCCTTCTTCAAGGTCTCCCGGCACATGATGTTTCCAATAGCAAACGGGTCATCCCCCTCGCAACTCCTTTCTTCAAGAGCATGGTGGATACGCAGAGTATGCGAGCACAATCCAAAGGCAGGTCCCAACCATAGAACTTGAGCAGGGCGATTTCTTCTGCGTCCAGCGAGTTTATGTAGTCTATGGTGTCCGCGGAGTATGGCTGGCGAGCTTGTGGCCAGTAAGGCCAATCAAAGGTACAATCCTCGAACTGCAGTCATGCGAGAGATCAGCAGGTTAGATCATTTGATTCCCAACAGGATATATAGATCTATAGCATATCAATCATCACAACAAGGCAGAACTTACGCTCTTGGGCAAGCAATAGCCATGATCAATCGGGATCAGTACAGTTCTCCCAGATTACGGATCTTTGTTCCATAATATATTTTCAGCATGTCGGTCTGCATTCCCCAGCCTGATATCGATAACAGAAATTTTATGCACTTCCTCCACTGGAAAAGCAATTGGGCCAATATCCTCGCAGCTGCCGTCATTCTTCACAAACTTCTGCAATGAGCCAATGACAGTTATATCAGATGGATGGTTGAATGCTTCATGAATACACTTCACCAAAGCAGGAGGCAGACCAGAAAACCCTATCTGCTCGCCAGATACTCCACAAGGTCCACTCCTTGGATGGTCAAGTTACATAAGCTGCTGCTTCCCTAATTGCTCCTTCTCCGACTCTCCTGCCCTTCTTCAGTCCCTCGCCATCTGTTGATAATGGCAGTCCCAAAAGCTTTCGGCTCCTCGTCCATGGACTTGAACACAGAAACATACTCTTCTCCAGTTGAATCTAGCATAAGATAAGCTCCCCCAGAACCCTCTTTGACCTCATTGGATAGTTCCCATTTTCCAGGCCATCAAAGGTCATTTTGATCAGATCCCATATTGCAGAAGGTATCTCCGCCTTAGGACTGACAATAATGGGTTCCAACACGATATCTTGGGCGGAGAGGCTCCCAGGAACAGGATGATCAATCGCCTCAGATTCATCATAACTCAAAGCACCATCTCTGCTAATGTTTAACCCAGAAGCATCGACAGCTCAGGTGTAGCCCTAACTTTGACAGATTTCTGGATCAGTAAATGGATCACAGCATCATTCTGCTTGGAGATATCTTCTATCAACCTCTAATCCTCAATTTACTCACCATCGAAAATGAGCTCCGCATCCTCGCCTTCCACCAAACCCTTCCTCGCAATCTTCTTCTTCACATACCCGACATTCCTAGACCGTTTACATCGAAAGTGAACTCTTTCCCACTAACCGTCCTAACGTTAATAACCAGAAGATCCGATAGCCGAAGAACCAAATGCAAAACCTTCCCATCCGACACCCCGTAATCCTTCACCAACGAATTGTTCCGCGAGAGCATCCGACCTCCGCAAACCAGCTTCTGATTCTTTACCACCAACCCATTACAACTCTGAATCCTAAGCTTCACAGATTCAACCGAATCAGACTCCGAAACACGCATTGGAATCGTACGACCCGAAACACTTAAAAATATCTGTATCGCCTCGTCTGAATTCAAATCCAGTGCGTTGTTGACGTAGTGAGGTGAGAGCATTAGCTCGTCGCCTCGAACACGAGTAACCGCAAGACCAGCAGACGACATCTTCCCTACCCAAATGAACCAAAGCACAAACCTTCTCAACTATATACAAACCACCCAAGAAAACCCTAAACCCTAAAACCCAAAATGATCAAAGGCTCCCATCATCACCTCCACATCACGCCTCACCTCAATCCAAGACCGCCCACGTCACCTCAAAACTCACGTAATCCGATATACTGATGCATTGTGGGTTGAATTTTTATAAAATATGAAAAAAGAATAATATTTATTTAATAATAATAGAAGTTATTATAATAATTGTAAGACGATATTGTGGATATATCGTAACAAATTATGATTTTTTTTTGTGATTTTTATGTAAAAAAGATTATTAAATATAATATATTGTATATATTTTAAAATGATACAAATAAATAAATATTATTTATATAATGAAACGGAGTTAATACATAATTGATAAAGGATGTATTTGATAACAATTTTGTTCTTCTCCTTCTTCTTTTTGTTCTCATTTCAATGATGAAACAAAATCTGGTTTTCAAAAAAAGAAAAAAAAGTAAGATATTAGGTTTCTATTTCTCTATTTAGAATATAACATTCAATATTCTCTTCACACAAAATCGCTTCAATTTGTAAAATATTTTTTATTTTCATTTTTTGGTTTTCCATTTCTGTTACTAATCCATTTTCACAATTTTGAGCTGTGTTACCAACTAGAGTCTAAATCATCCTACATAGAAAATTATTCAGGACTCTAGGGTGATGAAATATTATCAAAGATAATAAAAGGATCAAATATCATCTTACACAGTATTGTTTGGTGGAACAAAAGATCCTCTTTGAGTGGAATGATGTAAATCATATCAGGCGTGATACTCAATATGAATTATTTGAAATATACGCAGTAAAAAGGATCGGATAATACTTCCCATTGACAATAATACTTCGCATTTATCTGGTGTCTCGGCACTGATCTTCACATATAAATCACTCAACATTCTACTGAGCTCACGATTGTAAGCCAATGAATCCATGAGCCAATAGCAACCCCTGAAGAAGCTCAAATCTTGGTAACCACGACCACTGTTACTGTTTGTTTCATAGAACAGATTATATTTCCTAATGAAGGATATTAGGCAGCAACCAAGTTCCCTTGACAACAGAAATAAGCGACGAGGATTCCAAGCACAGCGCCAGCGGAAACCTGTGAAGGAGTGTGTCCAAGTAGTTCCTTAAGCTTCCTTTCACTCATTGGATGGCCTTGAAATAAATCTTGTATGATCTTATTGAGAACCTGCAAACCGAGTAATGAAGCAATACTAATGTAATATGTTTGAATAAAACAAGCGACCTAGGTACCATAAACCCAAACCAAATGTAAAGAGGACAAGAATTATGAACTAAAGCTAAATCAATGAATATGAACTCATGTTAAGGCGCTAGGGATGCTTTCAAGGAAGCATAAAAAGACAAGTTCCACACAATTTTAAAGCAGGCAACTCGGCGGACTTCACATCTAGTCAACCTCTGGAGCAGTCAAATAAGAAGTCTATGCTGAAGCAAAGCGTAGGCATCTTTGACAACATAAAAATAAACTTCATGTAGGGCATTATTTTCTACGTTACTCTTAACATGCAGAAAGAAAGACTGCCTCCTATCAGAATAGAATCCATAATCCAACCGACCTTAAAGTGTCCGACTAATAGACCGAGCCCGACCCTCCAGGTTCAGAGGTCGCTTTCCAAATTTTCACACCGCATTGATTGTTTCAAACTATCAGCACAGCCATGATTATAGTAGGTCATCATTTTATAAATCTCTATAAAGCATCTGTTCAGATGCTCGAAACTCTGCAATTTTTTAACACCCTACTGAAACCAATATTTTGTGCTCTAATCTAAGCAGTGAGTACTGGTGGACTCATGTAACCAGAGAGATGAAGAGAAGTCTGTTCAAATGAACAGGATCTGCAAGGATTAGGAGGGAGATAACATTCGAGAATCCAGTAGGGACAGACTCTCAACTAAGGGGTTAACTCCAAGACTAATTGAAAAATGATACAATGGGCACAACAACCATTCAACAGTAACTTGAATAGCGCCCAGAACAAGGGTTTTGTTGTGAGGAATAACTATCTGGGAACAACATGCCACCAACTGATTTTTAAAGAAAAACCTACATATTTTTATGCATAAAACAGTGTGCCTAGTATCGGTACAACAAAGAAAGCAGAAGCTCTTGCACCAGGAAACTTAGAGACAATAAGTCAATACTGCCCGAGACAAACTTAGCCTATAAATCGGCTGAAAAGCATCCACCAATAATAGTTTCAGAAATCAAGTTCAAGAGTCTCTCCAGCACCCGTGTCACTACTAATGGGAGTTACAATTAAAATCATCTTAGACCGGCAATTTGGTTAGACGAGACCTGATTCTAGCATTTTCCAAACAAACATAGCATAAACAGGTAGAATAGCATCCACCTGACAATAGTTAAACCAAGTTCAGGAATCCTCCCATCACCAGTGTCACAACTAGAAGAGAGTTGTATTTATGATCGCCCTCGAATTTTAAGGTATCAAAACTAGAATACCATACTACCATTGCAATTCTACCCTCCGTGCTTGAATTCCAGAAACTAGAGAACCTAATACTTCTACCAACAAATACTACTACATGAACAAACAAACAAACAAGAAGATGGTTGATCAAACACAACAAAAACATGTATCAAACATTACCTCGGCCTGCATACCGGCATGCCTTCTAACACCAACGGCATCATACATCACGATCAAACTAAACCCCAAACAAACCGGAAACAACGAATCAGCAACTCCGTGGCAAATCGCAACAGAAGTCGACAATGCTGTGCACAAAGCCGAATGCGACGAAGGCATACCACCAGAAGCAAACAATATCTTCAAATCCCATTTCCTTTCCACAAAGAAATTCAATACCACTTTCATAGATTGAGCAATAAACCACGCCAAAACCCCCGAAACAAACGTCGGGTTCTCAGCCAGCGTAGCAACGAAGGGACTAATCCTACACTTAGCAGTCGAGCTAGCACTCAACAATGCCATCCCAAGTCCTCCATTTTGCAACAACTCACCATCACAAACACCAATATCATAATTTTTCATCGAACCCCATCTGTATAAAGTTTTTCCCTTTGAACCCAAACGCCTAATCTTTTTCAAGATTGGATACAGAAACTGAATTGGGCCCATGGGGTCTTTACATGAGCAGCAAAATGATGACTTTCTCGGATTTCTGAGAAGGGTTTTGTTCCAATTTGAAAACCCCAAGCGGGTTTTGGAGAAAGAGTTGGGGTTTTGAAGATTGATGATTGGAATATATGAATAGGGTTTTGATGCAGTGATATTCATGAGAAGAAATGGGGAGTTTCAGTTTCTATCTATTGTCATATGAACAGAGTTTCAGTTTTGATGAGAGGCTGATGAGTTTGGGGAGTGGATTTGATGCCTGCTATATTGTTTGGCAGGCAAGGAGAATGGATTTGGGTCAATCAAAGGCATCATCTGCTATTCATAGATGCCACTTTGGATCCATCAATGGACCATATTATATGATTCCGTTATATGATACCACACAGATGATTCCGTAACATATAACGAAAATGAGAGAATCTTAATTGAATGAAATTTAATCATTTGAATCATTCATGTCATCATAAAATCGAGTGATCATATTCAATCCATGTCTACTATAATTTTTCATACTATTCATCTCAATTTATCCTAAGTTGATCTTGAAAAACATGAAAATTTTACATCAACAACCAACACACGATTATTATTAGTCAATTTTTATAACGACAGGAAAATCAAAATAATTTTATTTGTCTTATAGATCAAAGCCTATAATTTTCAAAAAAAAAAAAGTAAATTTATTTATCTTTTATAATGAGACATCTCTCTTGCCTTATGAAATACTTATTAGGTAACATTAATCGTAATAAGAGTTTATATTTTTATTCGAAATGTTCAAAATATTAATGAAATATCATCAACATTATTAACCATATACTCCCTCCGTCTCATTCAAATTTATTTATGTGTTGAATTAATAAAAAATGACAATTTTTTTCTTGTAAGTGTCATATAAAAAAACATAAGGAAAAGAAGAAAGAAAAATATTGATGGATGAGTTGATGTGATATAAAATAGGGATATTTTAATCTTTTTATGTGAAAAAAATTGTTAAATATGAAAATATTGTGAATGAAATATTCCAAAAAAGAAAATGTTGTAATTTGAATATAACAAAATAAATATATTTATTGATATGAATTTTGACTCAAATCATAGAAACGATGATCAAATATGGAGTACTCCCTCTATCTCATTCAACTTGTAACACTTTTCTTTTTTAGATGTCCAATTCAAGTTATAACATTTTCATATCTAATAATTTTTTTTACACAAAAATATCAAAATATTTTTATTTTATATCACATCAACTTACCCTATCTTTTTTCTTCACTCCTTTATCTCACACACTTATTAGGATAAAGTTATCATTTCTTATTAATTCAACACATATATAAATTATTATGTCTGATCAAATCGTTATAATTTAACTGAAATGAAGGAAGTATTTCATTCGTACTAGTGTGTCACTCGTGCAATACGCTGGAAATATCTTAATCTTATATAAGTAAATAATTACTCATGAATTGATTGTTTATAGAACTATTTATATTGATACGTAGTCAATATTTTGTTGGCTACGTATATATATCATTATAGATTTTTTAATAATTATTTTGATTTTATTGAAAACATTTAATATATTTTTGAAATATATATAATCCATGACACGTTTTCTTTTAATCTTATTATAAAAATTTTTTACGCAAAAACCAAGATACTTTTAATCATGCGATGAATTTTGCATCTTTAATTTCTATCCAATCGGTGGTCAAATCCATGACCTAACTTGATAAAACGAAATGAATAAACGAAAAATACGAAAAAAATAAATGATTTTTTTCTCGTTTTTTAATGAAATTTTAAATACTGTAATATGAACAGTTGTCATTCTTTCATCCAATGTCAATCACGCGCAAAGGACAATATGGATATATATAAAAAATTATCAAAATAATTTTTAAATTATTTAGATATTTCATTTATGTTTGATAATGTTATCAAATATTTTCATAAAATTTCTTTTGGGCAAACAATATGAATGTATATATATTCTATAATATAATATGTATAAAATTATCATGATATTTACTTTATTTTTTAGTATAATGATTCTATCAAATTAATTGTATCACACCATGAATCAGATCAAATTGTATAATTTTTTTTTCTTTTTGACAAAAACTCATGATTTTTTGTAGTAAAGTATTTTCAACCAATATTGGTGAGATTGTGTTGTTTTTCAATATTTATTGATGTGTATCCATTAACGTGTAATTATCATTAAGTGGACTTCAATATCGATCCGTAGATTTTGCTTTTTTGAGTTCTCCACGTTAAAAGTTCTCGTGTCCTTTGATTTTGCTCTTATTTGTCTCAGATTTTGCCATTGTTAGTTTGATTCATGTCTCTGGAATTCCAACATTTTTTTCTCGAGAATGTTAAAGATATCTCTATTCGCAGTGATACAATTGCTGGTTTGAAGTTCTTGCTTTAAAAGTATGGTTATTTTCCTTGCTGGTTTGCTTTGGTATAACCGGTGTTTTCGTTGCTAATGTAGATTTAATTGTTGCAAGGCAAGAGTACATCATTTCATAGTGTTGATCTTGGTATTGGATTTCTATGCATTTTTTTTAAATCGATTTGTATATGTTGGTACGATAGGATCAAAAATATCGGGATTTTCAGTAGACAGGCAAAAACCGAATTGGTGAAAAATCACACCTTTGATTCGAGACATTAGTCATTAGTTGAACATGCTCTCTAGTTATCGATTTGTCTAGATCCCGAAAATCGATACCAAAAAATTGGAAAGGGCCGAGACAAAAATTATCAAGAACCGAATATGTCAGGATGGGATGAAAAATGATCCAATATCGGAGCTTCTGGTACCATGCACTCTTAACTCAAAACATACTATTTCGGACAAATAAAACAATAAAATCGAATTGGTTTGACAGATATACACAATGTGCGGTGTGACAACAAGTATGAAACGTGGCAGATTTTAAGTAAAATCATCAACTAAAAATCTTCAGCTTCCTTTCAAAAAATAAAAATAAATTCATTGTTGGTTCTTTGACCATATTTAACTTTATGTGTGAGATGTCATACAAACGTTTTTTCCAATCAAATATGACTTGAAGAATATTTATCATAATACACCTAAATTTATACATGTTTTATTTGAAATCAATTATTAAGATTAAAACATGAAAAAAAAATACATCTTGATATAAAAGACCAATAAATAAAGTCTCACCATCATAAAGTTTCCCATATCTTCAAGGACATTCATCCCCGTATTTTACTCTTCACTCTTGATTTTAATTTACTTTCCAAGCAAGAATAATTTTGGAAAAATGAAACAGGTGTGACTATAGCAAATCAACAAGGTCAAAATAAAATGAGATTTTGTGTTTATTTTCCTTTATATATATTGTTGTATTTTTATCCCTTTAAATCTCCTGGTTTTGGTCTTTGTGGATGTGAGTTAGCCGCAGCCAACCTCACTTTCTCGAAATAAAATGTATCTAGTTGATGTTAACGATGAATAACAAAACATGGTGCGAATATCTATATTCTAGCAAAGCCTGATATTTAATATTCATTTTGTTTCAAATTAATTGACTAAACATTTATGTAGTTCTCACATCAAATAAAAAAATTCCAAAAATAATTTGAGACGGAAAAAGTAGATGTATTATTATCAAGTTAACTCATATCTCAAAGACATCCATCTAAATGTATTCAATCTAATCATTGATTTTTTTTTCACAAAAAAGAAAAAAGAAAAAAAGAAGGTAAATCAACGAGATTGATAATAAAAATTGGGCAAAAATATCAATGGAAATTTTATTTGTGTTCTAGTACATGTTAGCATCCAAGAACGTAGACAATAATTTCATAAATTATATATCATACGTGTATTTATTATAATTTCGTGCATATAAATTATAAATCGAAATATTTATTACAATAGAAGGGAAACTTTTATTTGATATTGTTGTCCAATTGTCCTAATTGAATTTCAGGTCAACGACTTGCCATTCTTAATTTGGTTCAAATGTCAAAATACATGCTATCCAATATTTTACTCCTTTCACCTCAACACATATGCAATAGTTTTATTTTTTTATCTTATTGAACATAAATTTTGAAATTGTTGTTTTTCATCTTAACGATGAAAAATAATAATTCAGTCACTAAATGATATTTGATCTTTCACAATAAGAATCAAAATTCATTTAAGTATAAGCGTAGAGTCAAACGATTATAATTAGGAAAAAAAGAATAATTTTAGATGGACAACTACAAGATGTGCTCTTTTGACGAATATACATGATACACCTAAGTTTAAGTGTATTTAATAAAAATCAACGATCAAAATTAACACATAGATGAAAGATTCATCTTAAGATATTTATTTTGAGATTCATTATCATTAATTTGGTTTAAACCTCTAGATACATCTCATCCCAAGTATTCCCTCCGTTATACATCAGTTATAACATTTAACTGTAATTATATTAAACATTTATTTTAAGAAGATTTGTTATTCGTTTTAACGATATAATAAAATTAGATCAATGATTATGTGTTAAATAAAAAACAACTTAAATTATTATTAATGTTTTATATTTAAAATATTTAATCATCTGATATATAATTCATAACATAAAATACTTTACAACAAATATACAAACACAAATGATATAATTTATGTGGAAAAAAAACATCTGAGTTTACGTATGCCACGTATTTTCGTTTCCTTTCATGACATATATAAATTACCCCGAACACTACCGTATTTCTCCTGTACTCGGTGGAGTAATCAACCGTTGTGCATCCCCGGCGACTTCGGAAAACTCGCTCGCCAGCCGTGACCCAACCCGAGAGAAATTTCAACGATGGTGGCGCCGTCGTCGTCGTCGTCGGTGGTGAATGTTTACCCTCTCTCGAGCTACACGTTCGGCACCAAAGATCCCAAGATGGAGAAGGACACCTCCGTCGCCGATCGCCTCGCTCGCATGAAAACCAAGTCAGTAAATACACTCTCGATCTCTATTTGTTTTGGTTTTAGTTTGTTTGTGTATTGAATCTGTGGTGATTGGGGGTATATTGTGTTGGTTTTGAAAATTAGGGTTTTTGATGTGCCGATGTTTGTGAATTCGTGTTGTGTTGTTTGAAGCCTATATTTTGGGTCATAATAAGTGTTCAAATATGGAGGGCATAGGAAACTATCTCTCTGTACACGGGGGGATTATTGAGGGTTAAGACTACGAAAGTATAAGATATATAGTGGATTAGATGTTCCTTTTTTAAAAGGAAATCCGGAAATATCTACTTGGCGAGACCCACGGGTCTGTTGCTTTTTAATGTTCAAATACTGATGAATATAATAACTCTGTTGCTTTTTAATGTTCAAATAATGATGAATATAATAACCATTGAAGAGAAGATAAGTTCGAAAAATCAACCTTATACATGGAAAGGTTGGGTGAGTGCTAATTGCCGTCTTTTTTTCCCTGGATCTATTTTAGGATATATTATCGATATTAACAATAGTTTATTCACATTGGAATTTACGAAATCAATAAAAATGTATATATAGGTCATGACTACTCCATTCATTGTCGAGTGGTTTTGAGTTGGAACCTTGGGGGGTAAATTATCACTAGTACTAGTACACTAGACACTACGAAGAGAGACTTTGGAAGTTTGTTTAGAAGAGTGTTCTTAGAACTGATCTCTTCGTATGAAGGATTAAGCTTTGCTTTTGTTGTGAACTTTCTTTCTTCTGGACGATCATAAAACGAAAGAACAAGCAGAAGCCTTTGTTGTGTGGTGAAGAATTCCATGGTCATAGATGGCTGAGATCTCTATTTGGGTTTAGTTGTAGGACTACTCAGTTAAGCTCAACCAATCTTTAGCTTGTTTTCTCGCAGTAATATGTGATTTATTAGTCTGTCGTCGTAATATTTCTCTTGTAAGAAAGGTTTTGACATCACTTGAAGAAGATACTCTTCCGATCTTCTGTGTGATTTTTGTGGTAGCTTTTCAAAAAGTTGACGCTGATCTCATTCCGATTGAACTTTAGTGCACTAGTCTTCTATTGTTGAGGCGGTTTGTGCTGCTTCCTGATAAAATTGATTTGATTGGAAACGAACCTTGAGGTGTTAATTTATTTCTTCATTTGAAATTTCTTTATTCCCAGTTACATGAAGGAAGGAATGAGGACTAGTGTCGAGGGAATTCTACTTGTAAGTATTAAGCATCCATCTATTGCATGCATAATTCTGTACAAGTGTGAAGTGTGGCTGGGTTATATTTTTCTTATTTTCTTTTATGGGGTTTTAATCTCCAATTTCTTAATGACAATATGATTGTGTAGGTACAAGAGCATAATCATCCCCACATCCTTTTGCTGCAAATTGGGAATACTTTCTGCAAACTACCTGGTGGTCGTCTGAAGCCGGGAGAAAATGGTATGAAATAAAGGTTTTGTGCATGTCTGTTAACTGGTGTTCCTCTTAATAAGGATGTTTTTCATATTCTGTTTGAACTTGTAGAAATTGAGGGGTTGAAGAGGAAACTGTCAAGTAAACTTGGTGCTGATTCACCAACTTTCCAACCCAATTGGCAGGTATTTTATTCTTGATTATATTACCAGATCTGTCGACGATTTATTCATGATTTGATTTGTGTTCACTCTCCCTCGTGATTTTGAAATGTAATGTTTTAAGGCGTCTGTCATGGAAGTAATATGCAGAAGCATATTTTTGTGAACCTTTCCTTGGATTACCTTGGTTTTGGATCTATGTAAAACTAGCACTAGTTATTCTATACAAGCCATGGAAGTCATGATACTGTAACATGTGGTGGTAGTACTATTCCTTGATTAAGCACGGTTCTATCATCACATACGGGGTACCATCTTCATGTCATGTCTTGTAGTATTCCAAGGTGTTTCTGTTTTTCTTTCTTGCAGATAGGCGAGTGTGTTGCATGCTGGTGGAGGCCAAACTTCGAAACGCTTCTGTATCCTTACTGCCCTCCTCATATCACTAAACCTAAGGTAAGAATTTTCAGTACCCACTAGGAGATCTCTTCTTAGCCAGATCCTTTTGAACCATTCTGACCTCAGTCGCTCTGTTGTTCCAGGAGTGCAAGAAGATTTTCATTGTTCACTTGCCTGAACGAGATTATTTTGCTGTACCAAGGAACCTGAAACTGTTGGCTGTGCCTCTCTTTGAGCTCTATGACAATGTTCAGGTTTGTTGTGATTAATTAATGCCTAGTATATCCCAGTAATCCTGTTGCGCACTTGAACTGGTTGGTGGTGAAACTCAAGACGAGCTTTTTTTCCTGGTTGCAGAGATATGGATCTGTGATCTCCACTATCCCCCAGCAGCTGTCCAGGTTTCACTTCAACATGATTACTCCAGTGAAGTATGATCAATAGAAGCGCTTCTCAAACTCGGAGTCATAAGGTTGCTTTGGAGTATTTAAAGTGGCTGGTGCACTAAGTCGGTGACTTTTGCCTGGGCAGATCGTGTCTATGATGGATTTGGAACTTCCTAGGGGTAACAATTGCCTAACCGCAACCAGTCATGTTGGTTGATTTGGATGTTTTATAATTCTAGGATAGTCTAGCGGAAACGTGAATGACAGCTGAATATGTTTTATTTTCGTAGGTACATGATTGCTTAGTTCCCTGAACAGCCTCTATCTGTTTGGTTTAGATTTTTTAGACGACGCTAATGCTTAGTTCTTTGTACTTCATGTTCCGATATTCTGAAATTATATTGTTCATGTCAGTTGATAAATGGAACTAAGGTGCATTTGATCCGTAAATTTGTAGAGTTCTAGTTCTTTCCTCCAATCCCCTACCAAGCTCATGTGTAGTGTTGTCGTGTAACGGGCCGGGCCGGGTCAATAGGCCGGCGCAATTGGCCCGGCCCAGTTTACTTTGGCCGGGTCAGGTTCAAGCCCATGCTTTTGACATCATTACTCATCTGTACCATGATGACTCAGTGTTTGTGTAGATAAGAACATCTTCATCTATGCCTTGATTAATTATTTGCTGGACATCTCAGCCTTAGAACTAAGGAATCTAAGGAACAAAACATGGCTTACAGTTGCCGAAACAGATTCTAGGTAATTATTTGCTAACATCAATGCCGTGTGGTCTACAGCTACCAAAACTCCAGCGATTCTTTCAGTGGTCTTCCTCTGGTATCCTGTTATAGAGCCACACTGAATCTGCCGGGACTGCTGATGGATATTTCCTTTTTTTTTCTTTAAAAGGGAGTTTTAAACGGGGCGAATTTCATTTTATTATTAGATAATATAAAAATGAATTTTTTTAAATTTAGGTTATATTTTACAATAAAAAATTTCATTAATATTTTATGAAAATTTTACTAAAAATATTATTTCATCATTTCAGAACAGGATAAATTTCACCCCAAAAACATATACATAATCAAATTATTGTATTTTTTATTGGAACCAAAGATACTTTATTTCTTACTTACGCTGTTGCCCACTGAATCTCTGTCTATATACTTTAACTTCCTCACCAACCCCACAATCCCTCGTCGCCGCTGCCGGAGCCCTAATCGGAACCTCTCTCCGCCGCCGAATCCCTGCCGTCCATCGCCATTCTCCTCCTCCATCTCCTCCGCCGAGGTAATCGCGATTATTCCACTTCGGTTCTTCTTTGATTTCGATTTTGAGTAATGTTTTGATCTTGATGGAGAAATGAGTCGATGGTGAATGGCATCCAGTCGATTTGGGGTTTCTGTTGTCAGATCTGAGATGGAATTGGGACTTGCGTGGTCGTTGATATTGAATTTCTGATAGATAAAGTCTTGGTTGGTTAATTTGACTTTGATTTGCAATTTTTTGGTGTCCTGGTTTTTTTAGGTGATTTATTGATTGTATTGGAATGGAGATGATGCCGTGGAAATCATCGTTATATGACTTGTGATCAGTGATTAGAGAGTTTTTTCTGGGTTTATTGGTAATAATGGTACAATCATCACTGGTAGAAGACTACAATCATCCCCATTTCCTTTTGCTGCAATCTGAAGTTGTTTTGACGCTTTTCGATCATGTTTATAATTAGTTGATGTTGGAAATACTGAGATAACTTTGCGGATTCACCAACTGAGAGACCCGATTTGAAGGTAGCTTTTCCTTGGTTGTGTTATACAATCATTGAAGAATGAAGTTATGATGCTTTGATTGGTGAGATATCGAGCCTTGTTGATTGAGTTGATTCAAAGAAACATTGCCATACAGTTTGGAATCCATTGAATTCGTGTAAAGTTGAATACACATACTTGAAAACCTTGATACGATTTGTTGAAATTTGTGTTCATGTTTGGTTTTACATTTGTCTGATACGATTTGTTTGCAAATTTGTGTTCATGAAAGTTCTTTTGCAATAAATTTTCATCTCATTTGAACATGCAGGTAGTGTTTGGTTTTGGAGGAAAGTGAGATCAGACACGAAAGAGTACCACCTGATCTGAAATGGCGACCATGTCTCAGCTCCGTTTTTCTCCCCTGGTGAACCCTCATGGTTTTGCTCGTAGTTCCCGCCACATAGACCTACCACCCTCATCCATTTTCTTGCCAACTCAGGTTTCCGATCCTCAAAGCCTCGGGTTCCATCTTCATGCTCTCAAATTGGGTGCTCCCAAACCATACCTTCCCTGTGCTGTCGGAGGCAATGGTGGAATTGGAATTGGTGGGCATGGAGGCAGCGGTAATGGAGCAGGAAGTGGTGATCGTGGTTGGAGTTCTGGGAAGGACGAAGGTGAGGGAGAGTTCGAGGATTCTTCCTCGTCGTTTTGGGAAAATTTGGGGATTTTGGGGTTAGTTATCAAAGGATGGAAATCTAGGGTGGCAGCAGATCCCCAATTCCCTTTCAAGGTCTTAATGGAGGAGTTAGTGGGTGTCACCGCTTGTGTTCTTGGTGATATGGCCTCTCGTCCTAATTTTGGCCTCAATGAGCTCGATTTTGTTTTCTCCACTCTGGTGGTCGGTTCAATTTTGAATTTCGCCCTGATGTACATCTTAGCCCCAACTGTGGGTGCTTCCTCCTTGGCCCTTCCTTCCATCTTTGCCTCGTGCCCTGCTGGCCATATGTTTGAGCCAGGGACCTATGGTCTTCTTGATCGGCTGGGTACCTTCGTGTATAAAGGGGTTGTATTTGCTGGGGTGGGTTTTGCTGCTGGTTTAGTTGGGACTGCTATTTCAAATGGGTTGATTGCAATCAGGAAGAAGATGGATCCTGAATTCGAAACTCCTAACAAGCCTCCCCCTACTCTGTTGAATGCTTCTACTTGGGCGCTCCATATGGGTCTGAGCAGCAACTTTAGATATCAGACTTTGAATGGAATTGAGTTAGTGATGTCGAACGCTGTTCCTCCTATTGTGTTCAAGACCTCGGTGCTCGTACTGAGGTGCTTGAATAATGTTCTTGGTGGGATGTCTTTCGTGGTCTTGGCAAGAATAACGGGATCACAGAGTGTTGATGAAGAGAAGAAAGGAGATGCTGCTGGATCGTCTGAGGAAAAGGAGAAGCTGATAAGTTATGGTGAAGATCTGCCTAGCAGTCCGTCAACTTGATAGAGAGGAAGTTGCAATGTCTTGCTGTTTTGGCAGCTTCGTGGGGAAATGCTGCATTTTGCATTTGTTCTTCCGTTTTTTCATGTTCTCTTCTCAGGGAGGAGTTGCAAAAGCCAATACAAGGGCTCGCAGGTATGATAGATTAGGCAGGCTAGCTTAGTATGCCCTGTATCTTGGAATAATATGGAAGATAGCAATTCCTCAATGCGGGAGTTTTTCGTTTGATGGAGATTATCGCTTCTGTTAACTAGTCAGTCATTCGTCCTTTCCTGTTAATTCTTCGTGCTACGTGCCTTTATTTTTTTACCATTCTTAATAGTTTGAGCATCATGCAAAGCAACATCTAACTAGATATCTTGTTACAGACAGGGGTCTGGGGAGAGCGGGGTGTAGTCTCTTATTCTTGTTGCTGCGAACAATGGATAGATTGTTGTCAGGATTCTGGTGAGGTTCAGCGGAGACCTTACACTTTGATTTGATGCATGTTCAGCAGCTACAATATATTGTTGCATCTGCTTGTGCCGGTGTTGAAGTCGCCTTTAATGTTCAATAGAGCGCTGAATTTGTAATTTTGACTAGTGGCAGAAATAGATCTCTCCGTCGAATGTTTTTCTAGGGAATTTATGATCGTTGTCACAAAAAAAAAACAAAAAATAGTGCTATGGCACGAAGAGATTGCTATGAGCAACTTACCGCCACTGCAAACTGCCCATGTCTTATATGTGCATGCTGGAACATTGGAGCCGATCACAACGACATGTTCCTTCACCCACAGTCAGTCACGAACATATATCTTGTAAATTGTTCTTCTTTGACTTGCTAGTTTGATTGTGCCTTCTTTTCATGGCAGAGATTTGACTGTATAGTTATAGGAAAATAAAAGATGATAGTAAAAGATGGTATAAATATCTATCCATAGATCTTCTTTCCTTTTTTTTTTTTTTTTTTTTTTAAATTCTTGTATAGCATTTAATAATCATATTATTCAGTATCTCCTCTGTGCTAATGTCTATAGATAACAATTACTTGTTTATATGTCCGTGCAATAATGTACGGGACAAAAGGAAAAAAAATTCATATTGATTATATGATAAAAAAGAGAGAATGTAATATTTTTTCTAAAAGGATATATTAGTGATAGAATAGTAATATTAAATATGAATCATCTTATTTACTAATGATTTTGCTAATAAGATACTATAATCTCTTCGTTAATGTTCATTTATTGTTAAAATTAATATTTAAGATTAACCGTAGATTTGATAGGCATTTGAATCAAATATTTACCTCTAAAAATTCAACCTATATATGTCGACTAACAAATAGATTTTTATTAAATTAATCTTTTTTTTTTAATTTGATTATTAATTATATTTATTTTCTAATTTATTAATATTAATCCGAACATTTGATAAAAAATTTGAATGGTCAATATTGAAAATTTTAGTTGAAGATAAAACCACATCTATTAGCTTATTATATAATATAGATGCCACCACTAAATATTTTAAATCCTCCACGAAATCGTAACATCAACTTAGTGGCGCAACCATTAGGCCGTATGGTTTCTTTCAGTTCTACGATGACCTCGCGATCAGAGGTTTCTGTAAAATTAAACATTTAAGAGATTTTCTATATTACGTGCACTCCGTATAATCTTCACAACACTGACAAATTGACATATTTGAATTAAATCTTTCAAGAAACACTCGACAGCTTAACTAAACCTGAACAACAACCAAGCACTGCGACAGAACAACCAAAACAAACGAGATCCTGGTCGTGCCTGTTTCCGCTCGCCAGGGACAATCTCATATTGTTGTTGATCAACTCGACAAGCAAATGAAACGAAAGAAGAAGCGGGACTGATGATGACTTTGAAGAATTCACAAACAGGCTAACTTGGAAAGCAACCGAGGAACTTCTTTGGCGCATAACCGGTGGCGCGGTACTTAGCAGCTTTCTCCTCGACTATAAGGACGTCTTCACCACGTCTTGCTTGCACAATTGCCCTCTTCTCCTCTGCTTGCTTGTGAATCTGCGCTACCATGTTCTTCATTTTCTCAGCGTACTCTGCCTTCTTCTTCTCAAAGTCCTCCTGCTCATGTCACAGCCACATATAAAATCAATAATCTAGGAAAAGCACTATATGGAATAGAAGATTCTGTAGTAACTAGTCATTCAGACATATAAACAGCGCCCTGAGCCTCGAGTTTGTGTGAATGATGTCATGAGATTAAAGTGGATATCTTATTAATTCTGAATCTTAGAACTCTGCGGGGGTTCGTCGGCGGGACATCTGTATCAAATTAATCTGTGTGTTTTGTGTTTTGCGTTTCTGTAAATTTGTGTCCCTTTTTCTAACATTCAAGGAACATATAATAAACCAGTTTCACCTCGATTTGCTTGAGTTTAGCTTCCACGGATGCTTTCTTGCTGTTCTCCCAAGAATCAAGCTCAGCTAATTTCTTTTGGGCCCTGCAGGGTAAAGTTCGCACGATGAAATTAACTTCAAACTATCGCCTAAACGTGATCAAAAGCTGTGTGGAATGAAGAAATATCGAACATCAGAAGAAATGGATATGGTCCTATTTATAATGCTCAAACTGGCAAATGCAAAGAGCCCAATGACATTGTCATAACAATGTAACGAACCTGTATAATGAGATAATGATGTGGTTTGTTGTCCTTAACCGGTGAAAACGAGAAGAAAGAATGTATCAGGAAGAAGGGAACTCACTTGTTCAGTGCTTTTGTTTTCTCACTGTCTTCCCATGCCTTGATGAAGGATAGTCTCTTTTCATGCTCCACATTTGCAAACGCAACATCTGTTTGACCAAAATGCAATAGCTTTTTCATACTCTTTATAGATGATGATGTTATAGCGGGTTTCTCCACATGTTATCAGAGCATTTAACATTAGTTCGAGTTACATTCATGCCTTAAGCTCAAAAGTCGTTAGGGTAGAGTGAATTGAGATACAAATGAAATATCGCTAGACGAATACCACATCCCAGAACAACAAATTACGGAACCATTTCCCTTGTTCATTCGCGACATCCGACAAAGAACTCACCGAGACATACAAACAATTGCTCATTCCGAATGCATGATCCATGAATCCAATTTCAATCACCAATGTCTCTGTCTCAACATTCGAAATGCGTGACCAAAAAGAAAAACTTACCCCTGTCGCTCAACCGCTTCTCAGGTACCGCTGCCTCAGGATTCTCTGTCACAAGAAGCAGCAAACAAAAACCACAATTAATTGAATGAGAGAACGAAATACAGAAACATCAGATTACATTAACAAAACCAATCGATTATTGAATAAACGACTACACGAAGGATTGAGCTCGAAATCAGACTAATCCGATCAACCTCGACTTATACCTTCACTGATTCTGTTACCCATTTTGCGGGTGATTGCTTAATCAATGCTTCTGATGCCTTCTTCACTGTTTTCACTCGATCCATTTTTTTAAAAACGGATTAGTGAAGTAATTAGAGCAGAAGCATCCGTCAAAACACTCCTTCATTGAACCTGAGATTCTTCCCATGGAATCGCACGACTAGAGTGATCAATTTAAAAAGGGGAAAAAAATAGATGAAAAAAATGTCTGAAAAAGATAACAAGACAGATATTTTGGAAGTTATACATTTCAACGGGTCAGATTGCAAACAAACATTTTTTAAATTGGACAAAAAAACTGAAAACATTTTTAGAAATGATTCCATTCCACACCTTTTTGATTTTTTTCAAGTAAAAAAACATTTAAAAAAACTTTATTGAGATAAATGAAAAACTCAATCTCTTCGTGCTTATATTGATCATTGATAATGATGTGCCGCATTCAGCTACCTTGTTTAACCAATCACATGGACAGTTCAAAATGACAGTAAATTCTAAAATCCAAAGAAAAAACATTTCATATAACTCCGAATTTTTTTTCGATTTTTTCTTATTCCTAATCAAATCTATTCTTTTTGGGATTGAATCAATCCATCATACAAGAGCCAAAAATGGTTATCATGAATAAACCAATCAAAAGAAAGTACCCAACAAAAAGCGTACAAAAGAGTGTATTTAGTATAATCCATCTCCAATATCCACTAAAATGCCAAAAAGCAAAAATGAAAAAAAGAGTCCATTTTCATCCTAAGATCATGATTTTCCAACGGTTCAAATTCAAAACAAAACTTCCCCAGAAAAAGAAAAAATGAATAAATAAATAAAAACATATTGGCAACAAAACAAGCCGAATTACAATGATTCGATCGAGGAACGACACTCGATCATCATATCATCGACCGCGAAGTTAGAAGAAGGAGATCTTACTCTGTTCGGCTTCCACCTTCGTCGGCGGTGGCGTCGTCGCCGGAGCAGTGGGAGGAGGAGGAGGAGGAGTAGGCGTCGTCTCTACAGTCGTGGGTGTTCCTTTGTCCGCCGTCATGTCGATTTTTTCTCTTGAGCGATAGAATTAGATCAGATTAGAAGCGCAATGTAATTAACTTGGAATAGAAAAATATATAGATATATATATGAAGACGAAGAAGATGATGATGATGAGAATGAGAATGAATAATATGAAAGGCTTTGTTGGTGTAGACGTTGGGGTTGGGGTTGGGGTTGCTTTCCCCCTTCCTTTATTTTTCAACTTTTTGACATGTTCGCTGTTTATTAGTTGTGCCCTTTCTTTTTCATTATTTTATTTTATTTGATATTATTGTTATTTTAATTTTTGTTTTGTTTTTTGTTTTGTTGCATTTCGGTGATTATTGAGTGAGATCAATCATTGCTGGCCTCCATTTCGCTGTGGGAATCCTGATGTATCATAGTTAATTATTTGGATAAGAAAATTGGATTTTTATGATTGTTATCAATGTTTTTCAATTATTCAAGCTTCGTTATAATCTTTTGATCGATCTAATGATCAACATTAATTCAAAACCGTGGCATTCGTTGTTTACATGTCGTCGTATTTGACTGTTTATTCTGAATTTATGTCGAACACAGAATTTACTTCGTGTTGTACATAAGAGAGAGGAACATGGTGCATTCCCTATCACTCTTTTTAATTTTAAAAAGATTTCAGTTAATAAATGAGCTGTCCTCGGATGAAATGAAATGAACACTTGAAGCGTTGAAGGAGCGTGTGGGAGCCACCGTTCTCTGCCTCTTGCAGTGAAGTGTTGGGAGCACCGACGTGTTGGACACTATGGATAGATCGTGTCGGCAACAATCTGCCAAAGAAAAACTCGTTGGCACAGCATCGCTAAAGTATCAGAGCATCCACATCCACACCCACACTGATTCATATATTGAAGAGAGCCTCCAAATTCGTTGAGATAAAAAATAAAAAGGATAATAAATTTAGAGATACTTAAAAATTTAACGTTCACAAATGTGACAAGGCAAGTAAGGCCTCTCTCCTTGGGAGGAAGTAGAGGAGTGGGAAGCTGCACTCCTAATATATTTAGAGATTGTAGTTGAAATTCTTCATGCATTGTGGTTGTGGATGCTCTTACTCACTCTCAATACTCGAAGCAACTCACTCCTTTTGTATTTGGATTGCTATTTTCATATTTAGCAATCAAAATGATAAAATCCTTCCATACCATTGTTATTTTGTATTATTAAAAAAATGATCTTCTTAAATTTGATAATTAAAACGATAATTGTCATATATCTCATCAATCAAACCTTATCACGTTTTAATATCTGTTAGCATTCGTGAGTAATAAACAATTGCTCTATAAATTATATATCGAACGTGTACACATTGTGTTTTCGTACATATAAACAGTCAAAATTAAAATAGATATTAAAATATAAGGAAAACTCCCACCGGATACTTCTACCATGTTGTCCATAATAGAAAATGGTCTCTTTATCTATGATTATGTTATTTTCGAAAAAATTCAGAAACCATCGACATGGACAGGCCGCACATGATGCGGAACCAGATTGTTCAAAGAGGCTGTTGTGGAGAAGGCCACTTGTACGAGGAGACGGGCTAGGCTTTGAATTTTGGGCTTCTGGGCCCAAAATAAGACGAGCTCTGAGACTTCAGTTTTTGTTAGCCATGTTTAAGTTTTTGGTTAGCCGAATTTGGTTTTTTCAAGTTAACGATCGGCACATTTGGTGTTGTAATGTCGGGGATATCATCATTATTTCCATTTCAATTTAATTATAATATTTTTTATTTAATAATAAATTTATATTAATATAATCAAATTATCTCATCATTTTCTTTCTGTTTCTTTAATTCTCCCTCTTAAATCTCACTTACACCCTATTATCTCTAAAAAAAATATTGTTTCTTAATCAAATTTCATACAAATTTAACATACACATAAAATCACGTGTTGTGTTAACCTATCACAATTAAATTGAAAAAAAGATAATACTAAATATTGAAAATATAAACATAAAATACACACCTCGTTGTTTTATGGACTTTGGACATCCATAATACATTGATTAACTTTGATAATAAATACTCTCTTCATCTCATTAAAAATAACACTTGATTTTTGATATTATTCATCATAATCAGTTAAATGATACAAACATGAACTTTTTTTCACCGGGTTATAATATATTTCTTTTATCCCATAAAAAAATACAACTCTTGATTTTAGGGCGTCCTAAAATAAATACAATGTTTTTTTTAAAAAAAATTTAACATAAAAAATATCAAATCGATACAGTACATTCCATTAATTTCTCTCCCAACTATTACAATAAAACCACTGTAAAAAAACACTTTCTTCGTCAAATTCAACAAAAATTCAAAAAATCTCGTTGCGGATCAATTGTTCCATTTAACTTGGGATTGAGGGAATACAACACCAAATATTATCGGTGTTTGACAAAAAAAAATCATTTGATGGTATAATAAAATGTGTCAAAGTTCAACTTGAGATATAAGCACAATCAAACAATTATATTTTTTAAAGAAAAAAGGAAATTAATTATTAATAACATACAAATTGTATGTTATTAAAACATCGATGAATATTTTTTAAATCATTTTTGTTTTTGAAATTCTCAACTCATTTAATCCCCACCCTTCATTGATTCTTAATATATAATACTAATATTATATACACTAACCTTTTTTATAAAGCAAACAAAATAGTCTTAAATGTTCTATCATACCTCAAATTTTCTATAAGAGTAATCCCTGCACAGTACTAAATAATTTTGGGAGCAATGTGCCGATTATTTGGGAGCAATGTGCCGATTATTTGGGAGCAATGTGTGTGGGTGGAAAGCCTTTGGATCATCCACTCCGCCGTCCATACTTCACGTCCCACACGGGGCAGACGTAAACTACGCAGAAATTACCACTTCCCGTGTCGTGGACATGACACCAAACGGTCCAAACCAATAAAGTATGTCACGTTGTGTGAAAAATGAAACTTCGAAAAAGCACTGCCTTGTAAGTACTATTCACAATCACACGTTTCCAAGTTGAATTAAATAATCAGAACAGAACATAGGGAAACAGATTGTGTGCTTCCGGCAAATTTGACAACGAGCACCGGAGAAGAGTCATAAATTCAATTGTTTAGAGCTTCACATGATAGTAATAATCAATCGATGAAGATTGGTGTATGTCTTTTGATTCCTTGAATCTTCGGTGTTTTGATGTACGTGTACGGTGTACCGGTTCTCACCAGAGCTGTTTGATGAATAAGACATTTGTTCGAAAAAAATCTTATTGACTGTCTTATTAATACTTTCTCTATCTCATACTTTCACCTTTTACCATGAATGGGTTTAGAAAAAATTTATGTATCCGAACCATTGACATTAAAATAATACAGATTAAGATTAAGATTAGACTGTTATCTTTTAATTTTAATTATTTATTTTTCATCGTTTAATTTAATCATTTATTTTCACTAAACACATCCATGTTATGATACATATTTCATTACTTCATTGTTAATATGACAACAAGTTTTTCTTTTTTGTTAACAATGATGTTTAAAAGAGAATATGGGTAAATAACTTAGTTATGTCATGTTACACTATGACCATGTCGGGTATCTACTATAAAGGGTATTAAATAATTAATATCTGTTAATCCTATGTTTGATAAGAAACATTGATTACTAATCCCATTTAACAGGATAATACCTTTAATCTCTTCATTATTATTATCACCCCCATAGTATTATTAATCCCACGATAAATATCACATCCACCTTGCTCGTCAACCGCAACCCGGCTGTCTCCCGTCTAACCGTCAGCCGATCTATCATCCATAGCCGACAGTAGTCTGATTGGCCGTCGACAGCTCATACTAGCCCGACCGTCGATCGTCGCTTGACATACCGTTGCCCACTAACCAATGACGCTCGAAATACCGTATGACCACCGATCATCATCCGCACGATCGTTGACAGTAGCCTGATCGTCGCCCGACCGCCTCTCGCAGGCCGTTGCCCATCGTCACCCGTAGGTCGTCGCTGACCATCGCACGATGACCTACGAACGACCGTCATCATCGTTAGATCCCCGCCCGCTAATTGTCGCTTGAATGATTGTTGATCACTTGTTCGTCATCCGACCACCGTTTGACCGTTTGACCGTTTAATCGTCGACCACCACCCGATCGTCGTCCAACCGTCGATAGTTGTCCGACCATCAACTACCAACTACTTATTAATTCCTCGTATATCAAACATGTTTTATAATAATATATAATAGAATAACAATTATCAGTATTAATAATTAAAAAATTATCAATAGTTTTATTAACTATTCTGATTTATTCCATTTCCCATATCAAAGGAGATCTAACCGTGCTCGACCAAGAGCTTGACGTACCACACACCATTCCCTTAAGTTTGCCAAAACAGGTCAATTTTCAATCCGTTTCCCATTTCCCGGAATCTCAATTTCTCTCATCGACATTAATAATCTCTCAATGGACGCACACCACACTACAATTACGAGGAAAAAAAAAAAAAAAAAGGCACGATGCTGAGAGCGTGGGGCCCAATTCTACTCGGCTTCTTCCCTTCCCCAATTCTCCTTCTCCTCTGACGGCTCCCTGTCAAACACTACAACAACAACAGCAATATCATCTCTTCTTCTCCCTCTCACAGACCTTTCTAAACAAAAAAAAAACCCTCAAAGATTCCACAGTAATATTATTTGAGGATATATTTCATCAATATTTCACGAATATATCACGAATCTATCAAGGTAAACTCGATGGATTTTAAGTAACGGATTTGTTTGACTTCGATTCTCCGTCGATCGAGCGTTTTTTTCTTAATTTTTTGTTTTCCTTTCGCTAGAAGCGAAGATGAGTTGACTGTTGTTGTTTCTCGATCGATGAATTTGTGTTTTGTTTTGTATTGTTAGTTTATGTGATTCTTGCCAGCGGATTCATAGCTGTTCTGTTTTGTATGTTTATTTGTTTATGTGATTCGAGAAATTGAGGATGTTTGGCATAGATTCTGCATATTCGTTGCTTGTGATGTGCTTTGCCAAAAGCAACCACAAAAAGCTAAGCAAAGCTTAAGCAAAGCAAAGCCGCATATACTAGTTGTACTACCTTTTATCCAAAACCTTCGAAAGTAAATAAATAAAATTGTGGTTGTCAACAAGTTGCATCATCTGATTGGGGACTCTCCGAACTGTGCACGGATAACATAATTTATATGTTTTGGATTCTATGCTTGGTTCGGATTTTTGGTATGGTTATTATTCCCGACCATAAACCAAGCAAAGTGATCGATATGACCGTGTCAAATGGTAGAAACATGGATTTCACTAGTCAACTATATTTATACAGAATTTTCGGGGTGTATTTGTTTCGAGAATAAGATTAGTAAGTATAATTAGTTATTAGATTATCAGTTTTGGGATTATTAGTCTCACACACCCAGAGAGAACTATGATTCAGTCTCGTAATAGCACTTCTTAGAAAAGTCGGAAACATCATGAGTACATGGCCACCATGTTTCGTTGACATTGTTTTTGCTTTACATACTTGTCTTTGATCAAAATGTGCTTTGCTTATAATTTTCAACTACTCTATGATCAACTTCAATTTCAGGTCAGGCTTTACCTCTGTATAGTCCCTTGTACGAGAAATCGAAGCGTTGATAGTCGATTCGAAGATGATGAACAATGTCAAGCTAGGCGTCGAAGTAATCAGTGCCCACGACCTGAAGCCGAAGGACGGGCAAGGCTCGTCCAACGCCTTCGTGGAGCTCCGTTTCGACGGACAGAGGTTCCGAACAACCACGAAGGAAAGGGACCTTAACCCGGTATGGAACGAGACGTTCTACTTCAACATCACGGATCCCAACAACCTCGCTGATCAAACGCTGGAGGCGATCGTGTACAGTTATGATAAAGGGAGCCAGTCGGGGACCTTTCTTGGAAAGGTTCGTATCCATGGAACGGCGTTTGTGCATTATTCGGATGCTTCTGAGTGGCACTACCCGTTGGAGAAACGGAGGGTGTTTGATCGTGTGAAGGGAGAGCTTGGGCTGAAAGTGTTTCTGACGGATGATCCTGGAATCAGGTTGTCTAATCCAATTCCCGAGATGGACACTTCCGGGTTCTTGGATCAAGAGTTTGACGATGATGATCATATGCAACAAACGCGGCACGATAATTCTGCTCCTGTGCCTATGAATGATCAAGGTGGGAACAGGCGCACCTATCGCCACCTCCCTAATCCGGATAGCTTGCCCGCTTCAAACATTATTAGCAATGCTATGAATCAAAGGACTTCAATGCAGCAGAATCAGTACTTCGCAAATGCTCCTAGGCCTGAACAACAGCCTCCAAGATTCTTCGGTATGAATGCCCCTGGTATGAATGTCCCCGGCATGAATCTTCCAGGAGTGATGAACCAAGCTGTTGATTATGCGATCAGGGAGACGAGTCCAATGCTTGGCGGAGGAAGAGTCGTGGGGGGTCGTGTCATCCGTTCTCAGCAGCCAGTGAGCACGTATGACCTTGTCGAGAAAATGCAGTTTCTGTTCGTAAGGGTAGTCCGAGCTCGTGACCTTCCGAATATGGATATTGGCGGGGGCCTCGATCCGTATGTCGTCGTAAAGGTGGGAAATTACAAGGGAACGACCAAGTACTTCAACAAGGATAAAAATCCTGAATGGAATGAGGTGTTTGCCTTCTCCAAGGATAGGCTGCAGAGCCATATTCTTGAAGTCCAGGTACATGACAAGGATCTGGTGAAAGATGATTTTGTCGGGCTGGTGCGGTTCGATCTCAGTGAGATTCCTACTCGTGTGCCTCCGGATAGTCCATTGGCCCCGCAGTGGTATAGGCTCGAGGATCGGAAAGGGGACAAGACGAAAAACGGGGAGGTTATGCTTGCTGTTTGGTACGGGACGCAAGCTGATGAAGCTTTTCCTGATGCTTGGCATTCGGATACCATCGCTGGACCTGAAATTTCTCCTTCAAATTCTTCGCTTGTCCGTTCCAAAGTTTTCCATTCACCTAGGCTGTGGTATCTCCGTGTGAATGTTATCGAAGCACATGACTTGGTCCCGTCTGAGAGAGCTCGACTGCCTGATGTTTATGTCAAGGCACAGCTTGGTAACCATACTGCAAGGACTAAACCAGCCCAAGCGCGGCCAAACAATGCGTTCTGGAATGAGGATCTAATGCTAGTTGCCGCTGAGCCCTTTGACGACCATCTCGTCCTCACAGTCGAGGATCGAGTGGGTCCTAATAAGGAGGAGACTCTTGGTAAGGTGATTATACCGTTGGCATCAGTTCCAAAGCGCCTCGATGATAGACCGTTCCCTGGAAAGTGGTATAATCTTCAGAGGCCGAGTTCCACCGATATAGCTGAAGAGAATAAGAAAGAAAGGGAAAGATTCGCGTCGAAGCTTCATCTTCGTATTAGTCTTGATGGAGGATATCATGTCTTCGATGAATCAACTTACTACAGCTGCGATCTTCGTCCTAGTGCAAGACAACTTTGGAAACCGTCCATTGGTGTCTTGGAACTGGGAATACTGAGTGCTGATAAGCTTCAGCCTATGAAGACAAGAGACGGAAAAGGCACTGCCGATACATTCTGTGTGGCAAGGTACGGCCACAAGTGGATCAGAACGCGGACCATTATCGACAGTCTGAGTCCAAAGTACAACGAGCAGTACACATGGGAGGTCTATGATCCAGCTACGGTCCTCACCATCGGCGTCTTTGACAATGGGCATCTGGGTAGCAACGTAGATTCAAAGATCGGCAAGGTCAGGATCAGGATCTCAACGCTTGAAGCAGGACGGGTCTACACACATTGTTATCCGCTTCTCGTCCTCCATCCTTCAGGAGTCAAGAAGATGGGCGAGCTGCATCTAGCAGTGCGGTTCTCGTGCACATCAATGGTGAACCTAATGTCCCTATACACAAAACCCCTGTTGCCAAAGATGCATTACGCTAGACCCTTGAACATCTTCCAAACCAACATTCTTCGCCAACAGGCCATCAGCATTGTCACGGCTAGGCTTAGTCGAGCAGACCCACCCTTGAGGAAGGAAGTTGTGGAGTACATGTGTGATGCAGACGCTCACTTTTGGAGCATGAGGCGTAGTAAGGCGAACTTCTACAGGATATGTTCTGTTCTCCAAAGTTTCCTCGCGGTTGGAAAATGGTTCGGTGAAGTTAGCCTGTGGAAAAACCCTATCACAACTGTGCTGGTGCACCTACTCTTCGTGATGCTGGTGTGCTTCCCGGAGTTGATTCTGCCTACTGCTTTCCTGTACATGTTCTTGATCGGGATCTGGAACTATCGGTTTCGCGAAAAGCATCCTCCCCACATGGACACCAGGATATCTTACGCCGAGAACGTACATCCTGACGAGCTTGATGAGGAATTTGATACGTTTCCAACTTCAAAAGGCGCTGATATAGTCAGGTGGAGATACGATCGGCTTAGGAGCGTGGCTGCACAGGTTCAAAAAGTGATGGGCGACATAGCCGCACAAGGCGAGAGGATCCAGTTGTTGCTCAGTTGGAGAGACCCGAGGGCGACATCCGTATTCTTATCAATCTGCCTTGTTTCCGCGGTTGTCCTGTACGTGACTCCATTGCCTCTGCTCGCAGCTCTTGTTGCTTTCTATCAGATGAGGCACCCGAAATTTCGAGCTAAGTTGCCTGCTGCTCCAGTGAACTTCTTCAAACGCTTACCGGCCAAGACGGATTATATGCTGTAAGATAGATTCGAGCTCTCGGGGCTTCCTAGTTTTCTTCTGCCGTATTTGTTCACGATTTTTTGGGATTCTGATAATTATAAGTGTATATGTGAATGTAAGATATGAAGCA